>JAIPRL010008478.1:0-20183 GCA_025469235.1 Pemphigus obesinymphae | reverse complement strand
TCAATGTAGGTTTCGACGTATACGGCAATACAAATTAATAAAACAAATCTTAATACAAAACACTTTAATACAATAGTAAACGTATATCAATATAAAACATCAATATTATATCTCGCCTTTTCGGAGGGCTCTTGCGAGTACCTCCTCGCGGGCGAGACTGGCTATCACAAAGAAAATTTTGAAAAAATAATCGATATGAATTATAAAAGTGCAACATAAGCATATACAGGCGTGGGTATATGCACAAATGTGCATATATATACACTATACATTATATAGATATTATATACTAAATAACATAGGTATATATATATATACAGGCCGAATATACAACAATAGTTTATGTGAGTAATATTTTATTTTATATTTATTTTTTAAAATATATAAAACTTATTATTCTCAGGTTGATATAAAGACATCGAACATCGCTTCACTCGGTTTTTCCCCTAGTGTAACGTGTTTCATACAATGTCAAAATGACAAAACTATAAATCAATATAATATAAGTTATAATTTTGACAAATACTACGGTAGTTCGACAAATTATATAAAGTAACTGGCTCTTAATATTTCAAATATATATATATAACGTACACAAATATTTAACAGTGTTGTCTTATTGAATAACTAAAAAAAATCAAATTCTAATAGCTTTCATGGAAAATAGAAACTATAATCATATAATATACGTGTACCTATTGAATCATATTATCAATAATCATAAACTGTATTGAAATAATGTTTAAATCATATTTATGTCTCTATTTATCAGTTAAACTAATAATATATTTCATCATTCGTAACCTGAGAATGTGAGAATGAAAAAGCCGTCCAGTATGGGGCATAAGTACTTCACTCGTCGGATAGGATATTGTGGTGGATGTATTGAATTTAAAACAATGGTACTTAGTACACTTCTTTCGATAAAAGGATTCTGAGAAAAGCTCGGTGCAGTATTATTTTATAATTTACTATAAGTTTTCGTCAAAAAAATACTGAAAACATATAAAATTAATATATTTTAAATACCAATTCAATATAATAAATTTCTGATTGAAACGATGTTCACTCAAAAAAATCCTACTTAAAAACCTACACCAAAAAAGTTAAGGTATTCAGCATACTATAAAATGTTAAAATTGTATAAAAATCTTACAAATTTTAATAATTTAATCACGTAAATAATTAGTGTACATTTCAAGTTTCCAGCATTATAATTTTCCTTTCTATAAAAATACTCAATTGTTTTCCTTTTTTCCCTTAATTTGTCAACTATCGAAACTACTTCTATACTAACTCTTATATACTAAATTTTTATATTGTCCTCTATAGTCACTTCACTTACCTACTCATACTCATCTGTGCTACACTCGTTCTCTGTTTTATATTCCTATGTGTAGCCCAACATTCTATTCCATACATACATCATTACAAGTCTCACCACTGTTTTATAATGTATATTACCTTTTAACCTGAAAGGAATTCTTTCGTCACACAAAACGCCTGACGCTTCTCTCCACTATATCTATTCACACCTAATCCTGTGTTTCATATCCTCTTCGAAGCCCTCATTTTTCTGTACAATGGACCCTAAATACTAAAATACTTGAATGAAATAAAAACACATCATTGTAAAATCAATACATTCTTCGCTATGCTCAGAAACTAATTAATCGATGTCATAGATGCATGTTTTAATATTAAGGGGGTACACCTAGTTTTTTGAGTTTTTAGAACAATAAGCGGTAGATAATTTACGTGATTTGAATGTTCAATTACTGTTTTGAATACGTGTATGAATTTATAAGCCTATTTTCTAGGTTATATAAGAAATATATTTTTTATTCTTTTTTAATTTAATAATCATTAAATAAAATTATCAATCTGCTATTAATATTTTATTAATTAAATTAAATATAAATAATTAAAAAAAATTCGAACACAGATGTTACAGATTGGATTTTGGGAAACATCCGAGTAAGTTTCGAAAAAGTTGCTAGGAACTGCAATAAAACAGTGAAGTTCTGTTTCGATTATAATTAATAGTAATTAAGAAATTAATTGCCAAAAACATTTTAAATTTTAACTAAAAAAGTTTTCGCATTTATAAATATGATATAATTTTTGATACAATAATGACTTTTATAATCAGTAATTAAAACTGTATAAGATATATATATTGTACATATTTATATTTTATATTTTTTAGGTTTATTTTTAATGACTATTTAATTAAATTTTGTATTTATTTATTTTGAATATTAAACGGCAATTATATACATTTTAAAATATTAGTGATACAATTAATAAAACATTTATATAGATAAGTAATACTATTGAAAGGAATCTATATATAGATAAATGTAAAAAAATATATTATATCTTTACAGTAAAGAAGTAAATACATAGAACTGAAGGCTCGAAGAGTATGATTATGAAGATAATTGTGACTACATATAAGATTCATGTGGATAGAAATAGAACAGAGTAGCTGGTGACGTATGCAATAAATATAAACTTAAGATAAATATATTTTACAGGATCAGAAGCATTTAAGGCCAGGTTAATATGGTTTTAATGAAATTTTGAATATCATCAATACAGCGAGACGAGAATATTTGAATTTTCAGAATATTACAAATATAGGAAAAGTCACGAAAGAGTATAGGTATCTAAATAGCCGGCAAATACTAAAAATCTATTTTGAACCCTTTTAAGCCGAATTTGATCTTTTGCGAGAACATTGTGCTAAACTATAACTGTATATGCAATATATAAAGTACGGAGTTAGTTAGAAAAAGTAAAAATTTTATTAAACAGTTACGTTTAATCAAGCCTAGAACTTTTACTACTCTACTTATAGTAATACCAATGTTGTACCCAAAGAAAAGCGTGAAAGTGTAATAAATCCTAAGATCTTTCGTAATAGATATTCGTTAGAGCTGTGATTTATTTATAAAGTATAAATGGGGAAGAGGTAATCCTAAACCATAAAAGGAAATTACTTGACACTTATTAATATTGAGAGTAATAACAATATAGTGACCCAATGAGTAAAAATATCAAGCTTCTCTTATAAAACAAGACAATTTATCGGAAATTTGATTGACGGTTCCATGAAATATTTTTATGTAATCAGCATAATGTAGAAGTATAATAATATAGTTAAGAATAGAATTGAAAAATAATTAAAATAAAAGCCGACTTAGATGATAACCTTGAGGAACCCCAGACGAGGCTATAAACAAATTAGACGTGTATTATCTATTTTAAAAGTGCTGTTTTATCTGAGATATAAGATTTGAGCCAAGATAAAAGAGGAATATCCACAAATATCTCAGAACGTAGGTTTTTTTATCAAGCAGGCTTTAGAAAAGTTAGATATTATACATCAAATTGATGGCCCTTTTCAATACTTAGACTTCTAAAATTCTAGATTAACTTAGGACAATTTACTTTTATGTAATAGAAAATAAGTCAAGTTAAAATTAACTTTTTTACAAAAATTTTCGGTAGTTCATGTAAATATAATATAGTTCGTTAAGTTGAAAAATATATTTTTGACTAATCTCTAACTTATTAACTCGTTAATTCCGAGCATTAAAATACGACCACGATGTGGAGTAGGAAACTGTGGTAATACAAACTTTAACTATAGGTAACTCAGTAACTGTTACTCCACAAGGGTCCACTTGCATTATTGCACAAACTCATTATTTAACATTTATATATTAAGCATTCGAGGTTACAATATATTATGTTATTTATGTGTACGAGATTAAAAGCATAAAGTAAAAAAATGCCATTGGGCGACGGTGATGGACTGGTATACGAACATGAACACAACCATTCATAATATACAAGTGTGCAGCGGGATTTACATAATATTGTATATTGTATCTTTTCAATATTTATACATAAATTGTAAATTTTAGAATTTATTCATTTTCGACCTGAGTTTTCAATCACAATTAACTGATAGTTAATTACTGTCAACTGTCAGTTTAGTTTAACGAATAGTTAACTGGTACTTATCAGTTTATCAGTCATAAGTTATTCCATAACTGGAGAATAAAATTTTGGTTAATCTATAGTAATTTTTCTACGAGTTCAAAAACATAACAGAAATAATAAACGGAAATAATTTGAAAATATTTTAAATTAGCATAACGTAAAACACTAAAAAATCTATAATGTTTAAATTGTGATTACGTAAAACATTAAAAATCTATAAAGTTATATATATATAATATAAAAGACCCACAGGCTTATTCAGGATTTTGTGTCTGATACAGCGAAAATACTAACTGGTCCTATAATTTAAATAGCAAGCGGTACATTTTTATCCATCACAATGACACATAAATATAGAAAAAATTAGAAATTTTAGTTTTCATAGTAAAAAATGTATCTGCAAAATCCATGATTATTTTTAAAGGAATGTGAAGGATTTTGGATAGCTGTCTATATGAAGATATATGAGAAAATAAAAGAACATAAAATAATTAAAACAAGTGTGAAATCAGTTTAAGTATTTATTTGTTTACATTTTTATTTATAACATTAATTTCATTAAACACACAAGTTTAGTATTTACAAATACAAATCGATAATATTTTTTCGGTGCAACAAAAACCCAATTTACTAGGTACACTCTTGCACCATTTAATGTACGATATAACGATATTATTTTATTAACGAATATATATATATATATATATATATTATATTATATTATCGAATATATACGATATTATACGATATAGCTACCCATTTCCCAATAATAAATCTAATCAATATAGTTCTTTTATGATATAATTTTCTACTTTTTCTATAAACGTATGAGAAAAAAAGTGTATTTTGATTTGTTTCGTAATTGAAAATGACGAGATGTTTCCTCATAATTTCGATAATTTGACATTTTCACAGAGTATGTATAATTCTATTTTAGAAACTCAGAAACTCTATTACCATTAAGGTACCTTTTTTTTTTTTTACCATTAACTATCTTATTAATTCTCCAGTTCTCGGTATAATGTGTTTCACCAATGATGACCCAATATTTGACTTATGAGCAATTTGTTAAACTGTACATATATTTATTTTTGAGAGTTATCTCTTTTGTTTTGTTATTGTTTTTTGTGTTTGTAACACCGTTTTCTATATGAATAAATAAATCAATTGTCAAATTGTCAGTATATTCTGACTGGAAATTTCGTAATATTACACTTGTGTATACAAATGTATAATATTTAGAATTATTGTGTGTGTTTACGTCTCGTCGATCCCGTTTTGTAGGCGGACCCTGAAAAACGAGGTCAAACATTACTGACCCGCCTTCGCCCTCTTCCACGACCCTTTGGAAAATCGAGAGGGTTGAAATCCGCATGCCCGAGGAATTCCAAACCATACGCTATCGATTATGTTTTTAAGTACGTCCTAAAGTCAACTTTCGGCGTCCACCCGGTGCCACCGACACGAGAATGGTGTAGTTATTTTGAATTCAATATTCCTTTCGGGTCAAAAACCATGTACTTACAAATTTCGAAATACGATTAGAGAATACATATTGTAAATTATAATATTGTTTGCCTACATATTATTATAATACGTACTTGCAAACACAGGACATAATATAAATATTATATTTTACGATCGAATATGTTAAAATATATTAAAATTATTACGTGGGTCTACTAACGTGGTAGCAATATTTAAATATTATGATAATCGCCATGGGGTTTCGAATAGTTATTATTCAACACAAATCATGTAATCGAAATTGAATTATCGACAATCCGTGCACATTATCACAGCAAAACCGAGTATGACGGCTATGTAGTATATCTATTATATTTCAATTACATTTCAAAATGAGCTATTTTGATAGAAAATAACTCTATAGTAATTTTTTAATTTTCTTCTCAAAATGAAAATTACGCTTTTCAGAACCATATTTATCAAATGCAAGGACTTATTATTGCTTTTAAATATAAAAAAGTTGTAATACATTATCTCGTAATATTATACCATTATCGTTAAAATAGGTTCTATTAAAATTTTACAAGAAAGCCTAAAACGGTTATAATTTTATTTAATATTTTAATAGTCTATAATAGATCATACTTATTTAATTTTAGAATGTAGTAAATGTAATGTTGGTTTTACAATGATGTGTTTTTCATTTTATTTTTTATGAATGTATATTATCTTATGAGTAAAAAGAGTAAAGTTAGATATTATATTAATCAGGTATAGCAAAATCTCTGATAACATATTTGTTCTAGTTAGTACTTTACACTTTACAGAAGTCGTTTTTTAATTTTTCCTATTAATTTTTACAGGTGTATCTATAAACGATCGGACATTTTTATAAATATATTGGAAAATAAGAAATAAATTTGTCATGATTACCGACTTATATATAATATATATATATCAAAAATTTACCCTTTTTAATAACAGGTACAAATCATTGTAGTAGGCAATAATTTAGTTGATTATTTAAAATTATATATTTTCGATATTCTCAGTAATTTTCTTAAGCATGAAAATATACTAAAGTTAATTTTAATATATCTACTACCAATATATCCACCAATTACTGACTTTTAATTAAATTTTCTATCATAAAAATAAAGTTGTTATTATCAATACCTCAATTTTGATGTATTAAAAAAATCTTAAAATATTTAATAATACCTTTAGAATAAAAAAATTAGCAAACGTTAAATAATTTATAAACTTAAAATATGCTAAATAATAATTAAATAAGTGTATTGTCGAAATAATTATGCCATGCAAAATATTTATTGTGTGATGTCTAACATTAGTGTATACCTTATTTTCAATACCGTGGTATATTGTTTTTTCGAAAATATTACATAACAAAAAAGTAAAAATTTTAAATTTTCCTCTATTTTTAAATAACTGTAATATATATATTAGAAAAAGATTTTTATTATCACGGAAATATTTTAATTTTCAAATATGATACCTAATAATTTTAAAACGAATTTATATTTTTTGTAGTGTAATATAATATAATATGATATAATATAAGTAAGTAGACTTTTTTTTTTTGTTAATTTAATTTTATGGGGAACACTCTACCCTCGCTATTAAATATTTCTTCAGGACAGCCTTGCTATGTGGTTTTGGGGGTTAATTCTTCGCATTGGAAAATTGTATATATATAGAGATCATGAAATTTGCTTAATTATATTTGCACGTTTTATTATTATTTATTCAAAATATTTAAATTTAGAACCAAGTATTTATAATACCTAATACATTTTAATTATTTGTTTGTTTATTTAGGGTCCCACACATTATTTTATTTACAATTTTTAACAAATGTCAAAAAAAAAATAGAAATTCGTCAATTAAAAGGTTTTTAAATACCTATATTTCAAAAGTTATTTATAATTTTATTCCTGTGTCTACACTCTTTTTGGTTATCTGATTACAATATTTTTTATTATGTTTATCTATTTTATAATAGATGTTTTAACTTCAAAATCCACTCTAAAATAACTTTTAGTTGGTTTTTCGTGGACATGTACTAAGCGCTTATTAAAATGAGTTATTACAATATAATGTGTGAATATTGTAGGCATTGAATATTTTCCTATTTATCTAATACGTATATATCAGATACAAAAATAATTTATACAAAACGTACAATATTCTTTTATTGTCTATACAACTATGAAATCCATATTTTAATAATAATTATTATCATGACAATGAATATTCTAATACATTTTGTATACAATAACTTCTAAAAAAAAAAACATTTTACAAAATTATCATTCTAAAAATTAATTTTTAACATTTTTTTTTTATAAATTATTATCAGTGTTGGGATTTATCTAGATAATTTAGACATGATTTCAAATATAACGATAAACTAATTTTATTCAGAATTATATGAAACGTATTTAACACTGATAAAATTATAAAACATTTTTAGTAAGTTTAAAATAAAATGTATTTATCATTACATAAATATTCTAATATAAAAATGATAATATAATAAATAACAAAATAATAATTTATTTACTTTCACCAAATTTTAGACATGATTGTAATATTTATTAGATTTGTACTCTTCGAGAGTAGTAATCGACATTTTTTTAAATTCTTAGCATTATCGACTGAGATTTTTATCCCATATTTGATTAATCCATTTATATCATATTTTGTCAATAAAGTAATGTAAAAATTAATTTAAAGAAAATGTTTACAGTTTTTTTTGTGTGCGCATATTTTTTTTAAGTAAAACACGAGCCTGATGAGGTATGTTCAAACTTTCATTGGTATATAAGTGAGATGTCTATTATTGTAAAATATTATTAATCAATAATCAATCAAATAGAAAACAAAATATACCTTACAGGTATAATAAATATAACATTAACGAATAATTTACCTAAAAGATAGACTGTAAGATTTTGGAAAGTCAGATTTTAATTCTAAAAAGAGTTTTAAATTCCTCGTTTTGACTACTAGGGATTAAAAAGATTTTTTAGTCATGTTATTTAGCATTAAAAACTGTGTTTTATAAATATTGATCATATTTAGGTATTTAATGTTAACGGAAAATGCATCGATTTATTTTGACAATCATTTTGTCGGAGACAGACTTTCAGATTTTAAACTCGAAGTTTCGAAATTTCACAACTTTGTCTAACTTATATACCTATTAAACGAAAATATCGTGAGTGGCCATTTTTAGATATATTTTAAAATATACCTACTTAAATATTTATAAATTGTTAGAATTTTATTTGTACTTTTTTAAGAGAAAAACTGAAATTTTTTAAGGGGTTCTGTAATTTTAAGAAATATTAATAAAATATATCACATAGTATACCTACTCGTATATATATTTAAATTTTAAATTTTGTTTTGTAATTAAAAGTCACTCCTGACTTATATTTTCATATATAAAACACTTATAAAGCATCATGATTTATATTAAACGTCGATTTAAAAATATCATATTAAAATAATATTGGAAATGAATTTAACCCATAATAGTATTTTATAATCAAAAAATTGAAAAATACTATTTTACAAAGATAAAATTAATATTTTTAGAATTCACTTTGTTCTACTAGCAGTGTACTTAACAATCGATATTAAGTTATAATCAACACATTATTACAGATACACAGATATGAAAGATTTTAACATCTCCAAAATAAACCGATTATATCCCCTATTACTAAGCTGTTTTAATCCTTAAAGTTTAAGTATAATCTTAAATACATCGATGATCATTGACGTGTACAGATTTTGATCCTATTATAGTATACACTACGAGTATAGACTCGGTCAACTAATATTTCCCTTCGATTTATGTTCAAATCTACAATGTAGTATTTCTGAACAAAAACTTATTAAGGAAATCTAACGCAAAGTTTGGCAAAAAATAAATCTAAATTTTTATAGTATCAAACTATCGAATTTAAATAACAACTTAATTGTATATAAAAGCTAATTACCATTTATTATTTTATATTTGTAGCTAATTATTGATAAACTAAATATCAATAATGATGTAATCAGTTTTGTCGATATACAATTATAAACTGTTACAAACCCAAATCACAAAAATCATATACTTTTAACTGCGTACACGTATTATTATATGTTGTTATCTTCGGCACGAATCAAAAACACTGTATTTGAAACAGAAAAAATAAATCTTTTGTTGAAATACGTATGCGCAGCTAATAAGGAGTATGAATTTTGGGATTTGAGTTTATAATAATTCATTGTAATAAAACAGTGCTCAACTATTTATTATATCTAAGTCTAATATTAATATTCAAAAGTAGAATAAAAACATAACAATTGAAAAATAAGTGTATATTTATAACAATTATTGACATAATTATAGGTTATGGGAATATCTATTAATAACAATATTATTATAACTCTGGTTGAAAATACTTTTTAGGTTGTCAAATTAAAGCTCGATTTTTAGGTGGTTACCTTTAAATAGTATGGCACAAATTTTTAACTAGATACCTTGAACTTTTAATTTATACAATGTTCTCTATAATCTATATATTACACAATTGGGTAAGACGACCAGTAAGGATATCGGATGATTGATCCCGCTGACCTAATTGTGAAAGATTGGACCACATTATACTTATTTAGTATGTAATTATTATTACATTATCATTGCATAAATATGATGTGTATTTATTTCAGTATATTATTAAAATATTTAAAATTTTAAATTCATATTGAACAATAGGTACATTATACTCAATCTACATAATATTACTAAATATATTAAATTGAAATTAATTATAATTTTCTAATAATTGCAATGATAAAATCGGATCACAGAATATTTTAGGTAGTTCAGTAGAATTGATGTCTGTAATTACGCACCCATGTAAAATAAATCTAAACATAACAAGTTCATTTTTAAAAGCACAACTATAGTTGTTTCATGTAAATTGTAAATATTGACAGACAATTGATTGAATATATTACAGGTAAATAAAAACATATAACTGAAATACATGAATGAATTTTTGAATTGTCAAATACGTGATATAAAGGATACTTTATTATTCTAATAGTTCTTAAAATCCAAAAATTATTCAATTTTGGTTACTGGTCCACATTTTTTTTTTAATTTCAAATGGGTATCGGTTTTTAGAAACTTATGGTTTCTATTTTAATTTAGATTAAATACCAGTTTCTATATATTTTAAGAAATTCAAACAGATTAGTTTAATTGTGAGAATCCATATTCATATTTATTGGTACAATTTTGTTCTCCCCTTTTTCGGTTTAAAATACTTGATATGATCATATTACCGTTTTGATGAAATCAACTGATTTCAAGTCTTGATTAATTATTTATATTAATTATCGGATTGTAATTTATTCAAATTTAAGTCTGCTAAATTCAAATTTAATTTCCTAGCTGTTATTTGATTGTTAGTTAAAAATTAAATTTAGTTTAATCTTAATTTAATATTGATTATATTTTATATTTAAATTTATTATAAACTATACAATACACCTACACTGAATATATTACATTTAATGGCGGAGACTTTAGTAAATGTATATGGAGGGAGACGGGAATTCATAAAGTATGCAAAAATGAAGAATATTAAATACTTGGCATTTTGAAATAATTTAAGCATAAAACTAAAAATAGTAAAAATTCTGCCCATACCATTTATACACTGTAGGTTGCAAGTAATCCACACAGGGTCATTTTATATTGTTAAATTAATTTTAAAACTTGAGCATAATGTACATAAATATTTTATACGATTCTGAGTAGTGTTATTTTTCGGAAATATTTTAAAGATAAACACTTATTGAATCCGATTAGTTTTGAAAGTTTTTGTATATTAAATAAAATATAAAAATATTTTTATTTGGGTCTTGGGGATTTCTGACGTCACAGTCCTTCCACGAATCCTTATTTGCATCTTATCTATAATAAACTTCGTCTCACAAAAAGTTACTATATAGTGTAGGTTATTTTTGTAAAATATATTCATCGATTATCTCATAAAAGCTCATTAAAAAGTATTTCCCGAGAAATAACCATCGGGGTGAATTTTAAATTCTTCGTGGAAACTATATTTATAAAACGTGAAATAGCATTATTGAACTAAAAAAAATAATTATATTTTATTTTCTTACCAAATAATATTTCCAATTATTAAAAAAACCACACAATTGAAATATATATAATAACAATAAAGACAAAACTGATATTAATCGCTAAACAATCGGATTGGTTAAAATTATACTGGTAAATCACTAGCGCGGAAAACTATATATTTCATTTTAAAACATATTTAAAAATTTAACAGGATAAGCAGTTTAAATATGTTTTAGAAATATTTTTACCCAGGAAAAAAATTATCATAAAAATAATATCTTAAAAGCTTTTATTTGTTTATCATATGTTTTATATGTATTTGTTCTTTTCCACCAAAATGTGTTTATACAACGTATAAATAAAAATAACAGACAGTAAAAGTTTATAAAATATTTATTTAAAAATAATATTTATATTAAGCAAACACTTTTATTTATCTTAATTTATTTTTTAAAACAATGTCATTTTTAAAAAAAAATTTTCTATGGAGTATTTTCATAAAAACATAATATCAATTCTATTATTCCATATTATATATAAAATTTAAATGTTGGATTTTCAATAACTATTAGTAAGTAACTATTAAGTAATTTCATTAGAATTGTATATGGACATTTTTTTTTTTAACAATCAGATTTAGCATATTGTATTTATGAAATTGAAAAGGGCAAAATAATTAAAACAATATTACATATTATATATACCATTAACAAAATGACTTTCAAAGACTTAGTTAAAAGTTAAGAAGTCATTTATCAAAATAAATACACACATTTCTTGTAGGTGAATTATTTACAATTAAAGACAACAAACAACAAACATAACAATTAAATATGATGACCGAAGAGCAAATTTTAAACATATTATATCGGGAATACGTCGTTACGAAAAATTGAACCGACATTGAACAACATTCAAATACTTTTAAAATGTACATAAACATTTTTCAATTGTTAGATTTTAAATTATTCATACGTTTTATTGAAAATTGCCTATATAGAAACCCTGAAAAAAGGTAGCATTGATATCCATTTAAATCATTTTATTAATACGTTAAACAGTTTTGGGTAAATATGAATTCTAAGCAAAGACCATGATTACACAACATTAAAATTTCTGACACAGGACTATTTTTAAATATTTAGGATATGTAGGATTTTTATTTAATTTAAAATTTCAAAAAAATTAGCTATACAGTACCTCTTAATAAGCGGGTGTGTATCGTCTTCTTAAAGTCCGAACTCTAACTAGTCTAACTGATAAAACGACTAAATAATGAAGATGTAAAAACTAAAATAATTTTTTTTGCCATCCATACCGATTTTCCAAAATGTACAGTAAATTTAATATCACTACTGTGGTTAGAAACCAAAAGGTAGGTCGATCTATAAATATGAAAACTTTGCTGTAGTTTGGCTGACACGATACTTTCAAATTATATCTAAAAATAATTTAAACATATTGCAAAAAAATGTTTATTTCCATAATTTACTTTTCTAAAAATGTAGTTAGAATCGCCTATATAGCCTATACATAATCCCTTATAAATGTAATTGTAAAGTCGTCAGTCGATACACCATCGTTTAATCTAAGGGTTAGATAAAGGCGATTTTAATTAAATTAAAAAATAAAGAAATCTAAATTTTAAAGTGGAAGGAAGCCTGAAAGCCATTTCATTAGCCCTCCGTCTTTTTTTGTTATGGCAATTAAAAGATTGTCTTACAAATTCATACAAATTACGTAAAAATTGACTGAATATTTTTCAAAATTCTAAAGTGAGGAGGTGGTAAGACATCCGTATTCTAGTTATTTGCATAATATGTTGGTGTAATTATAAAATGCTACACACCCATTATAATGGACTTAAAATAACTTCAAGCTCTATAATTACAACTTTTCTTTTGTTTTCGGAGAGTCAACATTCATATAAAATATGAAAGATGAAAATATTTATTATGCTTTAGAGTGGAGTTTTTAAGTTTTAAATTTATAAAAATGTATGATTTTTAATTTTATATGAAGAGGATGTTAAGCGAATTATTCTATGATAATTTAGGCATACATTCAACGGAACGAAAAATTTACGAAATTTTGATGACTAATAAACCGAATAAATTTACATCAGTGAAATTTGGTTTTGAAGCTATACTTCTTACGATTATTTATAACCACTATGTCTGTGGTGTTGACAATATAATAATAGATCTTCTTCTTCTTCTTCTTCTTCTTCTTCTTCTTCTTCTTCCTCAGCTTATCGGCCCATTAAGTGCCATCGCTACCATCATAAAACCTCTCCATTTCTCTCTATCGTATGCGTCGTCAAAAGATGACTCTTCTTCTGTGTTTTTGATATCTTGAGCTATAACGTCCACCCATCGGGTCCTTGGTCTTCCTAATGGACGTTTTTAACTTATTTTATTAATTAACACTTCTTTTATTACTTGTCCATCCGCTCTCCAAACATGGCCGAACCATTCTAGACGTTTGCTTTTTATGTATGAAATAACATTTGGCCTATTATAAAACTCCTGTAGTTCTTGATTTTTCCTTCTTTCGTAAGTTTGTGATTCTGCATTGAATTTTGGGCCGTATATATTTCTCAGTACTTTTCTTTCGAAGTCATTTGCTGTCTTCTTTGGTCAGTGACCATGTTTCACTCGCCTATGTGATTATTGGTCGTAGATAGCTATGGTACAGTAGTGTCTTTGAGTTATGTGACAGTAGTTTTGATTTAAGGAGTTTTCTTATGCTATAATAGCATCGATTGCCGCATGTTATTCGATCATTGATTTCTTCATGCATGTCGTTTGTTCTATTTATGTCAACACCTAGGTACTTAAATACCTCCACTTTCTTGAAACTATAGTCATCTACTGTTATATGGTCTATGTTTGGGCTTCTTCTTACTACCATTAAATATTTCGTCTTTTCCTCATTCGCGCGCAGCCCTATGGTTTTACTTGCTTTCAAGAGTTTGGACATAGTATTTATGACTTCATCTCTAGTTTCTCCCATTACTACAATGTCATCTGCGTATGCCAATATTACTCGTTCCCCACATATTTCCATTTTTCGACCGTCCCATACTTCTCTCATTGCTTTTTCTAGTGCTAGATTTAACAAGGTGGGTGATAGAGCATCACTTTGTCGAAGGTCTGATTTTACCTAAAAGGTTTCAGACATTTCTTGCAGGAAACGAACTCTGCACACAGTTCTATTGTTACATCCTTTTATAAGACTTACGTAATTTTTAGGAATGCCTAGTACTTCCAGTGCTTTCCGTAGTTTGTCCCTATCATTGTTATCATAAGCTTGCTTATAGACTATAAATATAAGGTGCAGTTCTTTATCAAATTCAAAAACTTAGCCATTATTTGTCTCAGTGTAAAAATATGGTCCAATGTCGATTTACTTTTTTTAAAGCCGCATTGATATTCCCCGACTATTTCGTTAACATATGGGTTAATCCTTTCTAATATTAATGACGTATACACTTTGTAACACGTGTCTAAGAGAGATATATATATAATATAATAATATACCTTTGTAGTTCTTTGTTTTGGTCGGGTCCCCCTTTTTTAATATAGGACATATTACAGCAGTGTTCCAGTCCTCTAGAAGGGTTTCTGTATCCCATATAATTGAAATCATCTCCATAATTTCTCTTCTTATTTCAGCACCACTTTTTTTCAGTAACTCGGCCACTATATTGTTTTCCCCAGGTGCTTTCTTGTTCTTAAGCTTATTGATTATATTATTGATTTCTTCTTGTTTAGGTTTTTCTATCTTCGGTTCTGCTGTATAGTAATAGACAGTTTCATTGTCTTTCTCTACTACTGATTGATTTAAGAGCTGATTAAAGTAATCTTTGAAATGGTTCACTGTATTCTTCTCTTCTGTGAGTAGGTTTCCAAAATCATCTGAAAGTATTCTTGTCTGTGGTTTGAAACAAGCTTTGATACTTCCACTTTCATTGAAGAACTTTCTAGCATTGAATCTATTCCTTTCAAACTTCTCTACCTTTTTTTTTTTTCATGTAATCGTTTCTCTCTCCTCAGAATTCTGTTTGTCTGCCTATTTTGTTCTTTAAAAATATCAATATTTGCCAGAGAGGAATTTCGCAACATTCTTTTTCTCAATTCATTTCTCTTGGTTAGGGCATCACTACATAAATCATTGAACCAGTCTTTTTTCCGCTGCTTTTTTTCCATTCCCAGGACTTGATTCGCACTATTAGTCATTACGTGTTTAATTTGTGACCATCTACTGTTTACACAAACGTTCATGTCATTCGTTTTTTCTATGTGACTATAAGTCCTTGTATATTAGTAGTATACTAGAGGATAAGTGAACATGTTGGTGAGCATATTAAGTGCGAGAGATAATATCAAAGAAAAAACAGTTTAAGAAATTGCAAAAACCTAAAAAGATTAAAGATTAGGTAGAGTATAAATGTATGTCTAATGTAGAAAAATAGTATGAGTTGTATGGAAGGTAAAAACAAAATGAAGAGGAAAATTTTGAAAAAAGATAATAGATAGTAAACTTGGGAGATCAACAATGGAAAAAATATTTTGGGTGGGACGGGTTGTAGAGAATTACAGAAAAAGGAAAAGGAAATTGTGTATGATATTTATTTTTCTAGAAAAGGCTTAATAGATATAGGGTTTCTAGCGATATCTTTAAGTGAGTATTAATGATAAGAGTATTATCAAAGGTATATGTGAACGCAATTTATGACATGTAAAAAAGTGCAAGTACAAGAATGAGGAGACACTGTAGACAAACTGAGGATTTTAGGATAAGAATGGGAGTACACCACTGTTTGACTTTGAGTCATTACTTATTATACTCTTGGTAATCCATGAAATAACAAAGGATATATAGGCAAGGTATAATTGTGCTTGGTGTTTGCAGATAATATAGTACTGATATTAGTGAGTTCTGAGAAAGTTAATCGTGGACTTGAAGAGTGAAGCTTTTGAAAGTAGAAGACTAAGGATTAGTATAAGTTAAACTGAATATTATATAGGCTATGATTTTGATGAAAATCTAGTTGAGTAGGTATTTAGTGGGAGAGATTGAGTGGTTCAATCATTTAGGGTCCGATGTATATAATGATTAAGGCTTTCAAGAGAATATGAATCACAGGTTTAAGAGTAAATGGATGAATTGGAAAAAAGTTTCAGGCGTTTTGTATGATAAATAATTCCTATTAGGTTCTTCTTCTTATCCTTCGCCTTCTCTCAAAACTATTTAGGGTCGGCCACCCTGGTCCTACACTTCCACTTAACTCTATCTCCCGCATCTTCTTCACTTACTCCCATCTTCCTCATATCACTCGCTATCACATCCCCTCATCTCTTTTTCGGTCTTTCTCTCTCCCTCTTACCAACCACATGCATTTCCCTTACTAATCTTACTGCCTCAGTCTCTTCCCTTCTTAATACATGCCCGAGCCATCTTAATCTATTCTTTCTCATTTTGTCTTCTATCGAAGATACCCCTATACTACCTCTGATATATTCATTCCTTATTTTATCCTCTATAGTAACTCCACTCATTTACCTTAACATTCTCATCTCAGCGACACTCATTCTCTGTTCTATCTTTCTACCTACTGCCCATCATTCTGTTCCATACATCATTGCAGGTCTCACCACTGACATAACATTTACCTTTTAACCTAATAGGGATTCTTTTATCACACAGAATACCTCACGTTTCTCTCCAATTCGTCCATACACAATTAATCCTGTGTTTCATATCCTCTCCGAAACCTCCATCTTTCTGTACAACAAAGCCTAAATACTTGAACCTCTCCACTTCTCCCATTACATCCCAACTTACCTTTATTTCTAGCCTTTCCCTATTCCCTCTGTGTTCCCTTTCACCAAAATCATACTCTATATATTCTGTTTTACTCCTACTAATCCTTAGTCCTTTAATTTCCTGAGCTTCCCTCCACTCTTCAAGTCTACCATTCACTTCCTCAGGACTTTCTCCTATCAGTACTATATCATCTGCAAACAACACCATGGTACTTCCCCCAGTAAATCCTTTGTTATCTCATCCATTACCAGGGAAAATAAGTAAGGCCTCAAAGCTGAACCCTGATGTATCCCCACTCTGACCCTAAAATCCTCAGTTTCTCCACACAGACTTCTCACTCTTGTACTCGCCACTTCATATATATCTTCAATTATGTTCACATATACCTTTGGTAATCCTTTCTTCATTAATGCCCACTTTAAAATATTCCTAGGAACCCTATCACAAGCCTTCTCTAGATCAATAAATACCATTCACAATTTTTTGTTCCTTTCTCTGTACTTCTCTACAATCTGTCTCACACAAAATATTGGCTTCTTTGTTGACCTCCCAGGCATTAACCCAAACTGATTTCTAGTAATAGTTGTCTCACCTCTTACCATTTTATCTATTATCTTTTCCCAAATCTTCATACTGTGGCTCATAAGTTTTATCCCTCCTATAATTTTCACAATCCTGTACATTTCTTTTACCCTTGAATATTGGTACTACACAACTTTTCCTTCACGCTTCTGAAATTTTTCCTTCTACTAGTATCTTAATAAAGAACTTTGTCAGCCATTGTATACCTAAACTTCCTAATACTTTCCATACTTCAATCCGCACTCCATTCGGTCCCACCGCTATCTTATTTTTCATTTTTCTCACAACACTCCACACTTTCTCTTCTCTTATTAAATCTACCATACCCAAATTCCACTCTACCCGATCAATTGCCTCTGTCGGAAATTCCTCATTTAATAATCCCTCAAAATAGTCTTTCCATCTCTTTATCACTTCCTTTTCCTCTGCTAACACCCTCCTATCCTCATCTTTTATACACCAAACATTTCTAAAGTCCCTGGATTGTTTTTTTCTTTCCTTAGTCAGCCTGTACACTTCTTTTTCCCCTTCTTTAGTTCCTAACCTCTCATACAACTCATCATATTTCTCTAATTTAGCTTTACTCGCTGCACTTTTTGCTGCTTTATATAAACTTTTATACTCGACCCAATCCTCCCTTTCTCTGTTTTTCTGCCATTTCTTTAACTGTATTTTTTTCTTTGATATTATCTCCTGTACTTCTTTTGCCCACCACGATATTTGCTTATCCTGTGATATATTACCTCTACTCACGCCCACGACTTCCTTAACACCCTCTGCTAACTCTTTCCACATTTCGTTTATATTGTCTTCCATGTTCCACATCCCTGCCCCAATTAGCTTTCTTATAAATACATTTCATTTTCACCCGTTAGTTTCCACCACCTAATCCTCGGTTCCTTAACTATATTTTTCTTTTTGTACACCCTATTTTTCTACGCCAAATATCCATAACCATTAACCTATGTTGTGCTGTTACACTTTCCCCAGGGATCACCTTACAGTCCTTACACTATTTCAAACCCCCCCTTTTCCACATAAAATAATCGTTTTGTGATTTGTTCCCTCTACTCTTATAAGTTATATAATGCTCTTCTCTCTTCTTAATATAAGTCTTCACAATATTGTTAATTCATACGCTGATGCAATGTCAAGTATTTTCTCTCCAGTCTCAATTCTTTTTCCATACCCATACCCTCCAACCACTCTATCATAATCTATTCTATCACAGTCTACATGTCCATTCATATCCCCACCAATTACAATATTCTCATTTCCTTGTACTCCTTGCATTACTTCATCCATCTCTTGCCAGAACCCCTCTTTCTGACTTTCCTCACATCCCACTTTTGGAACATACGCACTTAATGTATTTAATACCTTATCCTCTAATATCACTCTCACTAAAATAACCCTTACCTTATCTACATTTGTAGATAATTATCTAAAATTTCATTTCAAACATTTGTTATACGACAAATAAAAAGTGAGATATTCACGAAAAGGCTATTTTTGTAAATTTGATTTCGAATAACCTTTGAAGCATATGTGATATCAATGGGGTGTTTTACATGTTATTTATAATGATGTTATTAAGGTGTACACAAAAATTTAGCGTGCCCCTACTTTTTCCTAAATTTATTTAGCTATTATTATTAATACTGGGTAAGTATATGTCCTATGTCCTATAATATACAACATACATATTATACCTATACTATAATCATGTGCAATAACAGATATTGAATAATAATAATAACAAACATTTACTATTCCGTGCAAAATTTTGCTACCCCACAAAAAATGTGAGTAAATAATATTCAGTCAGCGGCTGTAGCGGCGACAATCACAATTTATTTACCATTTTCATTTTTATCATTATAAAATGACGATATTAATATCTATAGTTATAAATAATAATATTCGTAGGTAGGTAGGTACTCCATCCATTTTACAGATAAGAAACGGTAATAGGTATTCGGGGAAAGTTACACATACTAACAATTATTATCTATTACTCACACACTCACATGGCTAATATACTTGCGTATTTTAAACTGCCTATACGAAACTCCTTAGAAACGTACTGCTTTCAACCCCCTTAATACAA
>JAIPRL010008477.1:0-20187 GCA_025469235.1 Pemphigus obesinymphae | reverse complement strand
AAGTAAACTTGTTCACCAATTCAAACATCTTTACATTTTTTAAATCGAACGAATATAAGTATCTTAAAATTTGTCAGTCGCTTAGGTCGTTTTGATGAAAAATTGATGAAGCAGAGAGCCGCCTTAAGAAATGAAGATCTATTATCATACAAAAACTTTTTTAAAATGGATAATATTTTTAAATATTTACTGGAGAAAGTCAAACCATTAATTCAAAAAGAAGACACTTTTTTTAGAAAAGCATTACCTGCACGTACAAAATTGGAAACAGTACTTCGTTTTTTGGCCACAGACAATTCTTTTACCTGTCTTTAATATTTATTCAGAGTTCCTAAGAACACAATAAGTACGTTTGTACCAGATGTATGTGATGCTATTTATACTGTATTAAAAGAATTTATTAAAGTAAGTACATCGTTTTTAACTTTATTTTCACTAAAAAGTATACAATTAGTTACAATTAGGTTACCTATTTGAGTTTATATTTTACACAAAATTAATGTAAGTAAATTTAAAAAATTCTTGATTAATGAGATTTTTTAACGAGATTCAAAATTGTATTCAACCAAATATGGTAATATTTAACAATGAAACATACTTTTTAAAGAAAACTAAACATTTTACATAGATGCCTTCTTAGTTTTTTTTATCAAAATTAAAAAATATATATATATAAAGTAAAAATATTATTAGGTACCTATAAATAAAACAAAAAATATCATCATTTGAAGAATAGGCTGATGAACCATTATTTTCATTCGACATTTGAGTACTAGTTGTTGGAACTGCCAATGTTCTGTTGTACCCTGATGAATATTCCATATTAATTTCATTATTAGCTTGTTGATTATAAATATTTGGTGTTTGTGAAAAGTTAAATACTCAGTTTGCAGTTTATACTTAATAAGTAAACTATATATATATATATCACTTTGTGCCTGAAATGGTAAATATATGGGTATTGGTTTATATACATCGTTGGCACCTGATCCAGACTTTTTTGAATCTTCTACTTTTCGTTTTTCTTGGTGGTTGGCCGTACGTACATTTTTTATTTTTGTTGGAACATCAGATGGTCCAAAATTAGGTTCATTCATTTTTCAGCAATCATTTTATATACTTGATTCCGTGCATCTTTATTTTTACATTGCTCCAGTTTTACGTTCCAAAGTACTTCATGATAACGATATAACGTAATTAATTTCAATACGTTTTCTTCGTTCAGACCATACATTGGTTTGAAGGCCATTTCAGTGTTTAAAAATATAAATTAACAAAGAAACAAAATAATAAAACACAATCACATTGATCACGTGGTTCACTATCCATGTTCGGGAATAAACGGGTATATAATTGCCTGATTGCATTCAATTTTCGTCCGACATGTCGGACTGCGTGCAAGTTTGAGCATGCAAGAACATGCATGCGTATTATCAAAGTTCACATTTGTTCAATTTTATTCTTGCACGAGTGAAAATACGCATGCGGGAAAAAACATGCAAGAAATTGCAATAGTGTGAACCCGGTATAGTGTATGATCTAAAATTTCATTGTAGAGTGGAGCACAGAAGGGAAGGTTTCCACGTGTAAACGTTATTGAAATTGACTACAACATTATTTGCTATACCATTCGTTTAAAGTTTGCCGTCGACCGCCGAAAACCGGTCGCGTTTGCGCATAAATATTGCCGACGATGAGTGCTGTTGCCAACCGTCGCGATATTATAACACGGAAGAATATAAAGTGATCAATCTTCTGCTAAATTAATCATTTTATATAGGTAATTACATTTTTTAAAAGAAAAAGCCGATCAGTCGGGGATGGAATTTTGGTTGTCGGATAGTACTTATACTATTGAGGATGTATAAATTAATAAATGTATTGAATTTTAAAACAATGATAAATTATTTTTTTCAATAAAATGATTTTTAGCATAGATATATTTTGTACAAATTTACTAAAAAAAAATGTCCAACAATATAACATAATAGGTATATAATGTATAAAATACATAGGTGTTCTATGAACATTTCAAGTTTATAGAACCATTATTTTCGGAATTACGCAAAAATGGCCATTTTAAACTATATTTTTTCCTTTATTCAATAGTTTTCCATTTCACGATTATCAAAAAATAAATTACCTCTTCATAGTACCATGTTGATCACATTTTCTACCGGAAAATTGGGTGCACATGACGTAACGATTAGAAATCCGGAACCATCTTTAGGCAGGGGTCAACAGGATCCCTGCCCAAAACTTCGCGCTTTTGTAGGACGTTCTTGACATCGCATTTGCCCTGCACCAAGTCTCTTTTTTTTGCTTATTTTCTCCAATTTTTCTTCAAATTTAATTTGCTTATTTTCCTACCACAGACCTTGCTCCACCCTAAGGCTCGCTTTGTAGGAAATCTCTAATTCTGTTTAAAATCTAAAAGTAATGTTGACGGTATCGACACTAAAAGAAAGTGATTGTTTAATGTGAATATGAAATATATAAATTCACTTTTTTTTGTTGATAATGGGTATATTTTAAAAATCTGGTTATCATAGTGTGATGTGAGATTCAAAGGTACTAACCACTTGGTAGATTGATATATTTTATGGTTAGTGCTTACTATGTTCTTGATACTGTACTCATATAATAATATAATATGATATCGTGATAGTGATACCGACACTGTGTATGCTGTTTAATCAAATATAATGTTTCATATTAGCTGGTAGGTACTTACCTATTATATACCGATATTCGGGGATCCTTAGAATATATCGTGGTATTACATATACACGTATTATACGTAATAATATAGTAACACGATATACAATAAGGTACAGTTTTTGGATAACGGACTTGACTTGATCGGAGTGTACAGGATATCATGATACGAATAGCGGTTTATATATCGAGATCTACTTTCCTGTTTTAAATCCCCCCCCCCCGAGTTTCCCGTAACAGAATAAGAGTTAAAAATGTTGTACATTTACAATATTAGCTGTCTTAAATATAAGAATTAACCGAAAATTCCCTTCCTATACGATTCATATGTCTATCTACAACTTCCTATAAATTAACAATTAATAGTCACGCCGTTCATAATCTTTTCGAATTTTAATTTCTCGCGAATATTAAGGAGTATAGTATTATATGGGTAATTTTTTATTCTTTCGCTGAACAGCTTTGTACTTGTGTAAATCGTAAATGATAATAATTATTAGTGTTGGTAATTCGTATAAAAATTATACCGGGAATTATAACACTACATATACGTACATATTTTTGTGTTAGCCATGTGGAAATGTGACAAGAGTTCTATAACTCTCATCGTTATATTTAAATAAAAATGTACTTTACATTTATTTTAGAAATCACGAATCGGTTACTACGAGTGTCAAGTAACAAAATATATAATATGGATCCAGTAAGTGTTTCGCTCTATATCTGATCTAGGTATAAACTTCGAATCCAAACCTTCTTTCAATAAACACAACTTACCCATAATTAATAAATCATCTTTAATTTTAGGTTTCATTACGAGAAACTGTAAGGACTTCACAAATTCCAACGCTTTAAAAATAATATTTGTTTCTTATTTAAAATCTATGCTTGAATAAAATTCTGTTGTTTGGCATGCATACTTAAAGACACATATTCAATGTATAGAGAACGTGCAAAACCATTTTCTTCGCTTTATGTCTTTTAAATGTAATATTACTCATATACCTCATTCCAGTTACCAACCTTTGATGGATACTTTTAACCTCGAGAGTTTATTTATAGTAGAAGAAAAAATATTGATTTAAAATTTTTATATAAACTTATTAATGGATTTGTAGTCTATCCAAAACTATTAGGTTTTTTAAATTTGTGTTCCTCAATGTACAACTAGGCCGTCTAATACTTTTATATATAATATATATAAATATATATTTCACATAAATCAAATTATGCCTTAGCTTTGCCTATAAATGGGTCCATAGCTAATGATTTACCAATTGATCTATTCAATTTTGATTCTATTGAGTCTTTCAATAATTATGTAAATAACATTTTGTGAATCATGTATTTATTGATTTTTCATTTATAATATTTATTAATTTTGTTAGCATACCAATTGTATTGGTATACGTAGGATACGAATATATGGTATATACGGATATATGGTATACGCCTATATATATCCTCAATTAACACAAAAGGCCGTGTTGGCACTTTTACCATTTGCAACCACCTATATGTGTGAAACGGGGTTCTCCACCTATGTATCGACAAAAACAAAACCCCGCAACAGACTTGATGTCGAACCTAATATGTTAATACAACTTTCATCAATAAAGCCCAATATTAAGAATATTTGTAATAATAAAAAACAATTTCACGCATCTCGTTAAGTATTTATTATTAAAGTAATATTATATACAATTATTATTATTTTTATTATTTTTTTAAACATATTTTTTAATTAAATACCTGTAACACAATATTAGTGTATGAAATAATTATATTTTTAGTCACTCGAGCGCGACTTTGTTTACTGACACGCGGCGAGTGAATTCGTCCAGTGTAAAGGCTCGATTACATTGGGCGAATTTACTCGCCGCATGTCAGCGACCAAAGTCGCAAGCGAGTGTAAGCGTGTAGCGACCTGTCCAATTACACTAGTAATATCGATAATAGATTACACTAGTCGCTAGTCACTCTCTTGTGCATGTTGTAATAAGTATCTATTATTAATATTAATACTGTTTAATTTAATTTAATTAATAAGTTATCTGTTAATAGAATATCTATTTATTTTTCTTTAAATTTCATTCTTAAAAGATTTCGTTAGCCTGCAGTGTCTTTATCTTTTAACTCTTTTATTAATATGTACTGGATGCACCATATTTCTCTCGTCTAGCAATCCAATCTCCGACTCAAATTCTTTTCTTCTTTCTAGTTTTTCTTTTTTCCAACTCCTGATCCAATAAATATGAGAAATAATTACAATACTTGCGCAAACTACAGCCTCCGATATCTTGACAATATTACTACACACTAGTCATTAATCGTTAGTATACAATCGATTTTGCTAACGACATGTCGATTACATATAGTGATTTTACTTGCCAAAGAGTAAAATCGTCAGCGATCAACGACTAAAGTAGACCAGACCGGTCGTCAACTTTATTCGCGGGTGACTAGCGAGTGTTCAACACGCGGCGATTTAGGGACTAGACCGATTATACATTAAGCGAGTTTAGTAACAGCAAGTAAAATCGCCAGTCACCAAAAAGCCGTACCCGTTGGTACTGGACGAATAAGCGGTCGCGGACAAGTGCACGGCCTGGCGGTAGGCGTAAAACGCAGGGTAGAATTTCCCTTGAAAATCAGACGTGAAGGGACACGAATGGATACAGTCGGGAATTTCGGAACCCCGAGGTCGCCGCGTCGTGTTACCCCATAGGAGCGTTGAGGTAGGCTCTGTTGTGCGGGAAGATGTGGTGGCGATTCCACCCAAGCGACTGCTGGTGAATGTGCACCGCAGGAATTTACCGGGCCATCTTCTGGCCTGACGAACGCTGCGGACGCGCCGTGTGAGCTTCGCATTGGTGTGGAAATCGAAGAGAACGCGGACACCGAATATATACATCATGGCCGTGAGTATAACGATCTTAGATAATAATACTCCCGAATGGACAAACACTGATTATGTGGGTACCGAAATAAAATGAAAATCAATATCAATGGTCACCGGATTCTAATAATAATATTAACAATAAAACATTTTTAGTCAAAATCAGTAGAGGAAAATGGCCTAAAAACTATAATAAATATTTAAATAAAGTTAATTCGTTTCTTAGCATTAACGATGAAAAGGTAATTATGTCAGTGTATATTGTATTAAAATTAAATGTAGATATTTACCTATTTCAAATGAATAATACAATATGATTATAAATTATTATACTACTACTATAATTTACTTTTGAAAAAATGTTTTAATTTTTCATTTCAAAGTGGCATTTTTATCAAATATACAAAATAAAAGTAGATTCATTAAAATGTCATCTACATATTTAAAGAATAATGGTTACACCATTATGCAAGCAGCCGATGATGCTGACAACGATTATTATAAAAGAGGCGATTTCTTGAGCACAAGATTAGTCTGATGTTATTGTAGATATATAGAAGATATATAGACTTACTAGTATTATTGATTGTTCTTATTACAGAAAAAAATGATATCAAATTTTTTAAACCAGAGAAAAGAAATAATGGAAAACATATTTAAGCTAAAAAAATTAATGGAATTAAACAATCGATTTTATTTTTACATTGATTGCGATACTGTTTCTTGTTTTTGTAATGTTAGAAAACTTGAACCTTTAAAATTATTGAAAAATATCCGGACCTTCAAAATGTCATCGACATTTTTAATAATCCAAATTATTTACCAGACGAAATTTTAAAGTCAGGTGAACAGTATATTAACAAACTTTTATGGTGCACCTGAAGAAGAATATTCCATCAACAACTATCGTTACTTTTCCTTTATTCGAAACGCATCCAAAACAACATTTAATTTAGCTGGAATTCTTCCTACATTGGTAGCCTTAAAGCAACATTTATTCCGAACGTCCGAACGTTATTTCCGAACCATCAGGTGTGTGAAATCAATGCAGAGGACTGGGGATAAAAGCTAAAGAAATACGGACGGAACAAGTAAAAATTTAAAAAAAAAAATGTAAATACATATAATTTTAAAATCTGTAAATATTTATCGTGTACCTATAAAAATTTGTTTTGTTTTATTTTATTTTATTTTCTGTTTTAATTATCTACAAAATAATACGTTTTATAATATTTATTATTTAAAATCGTGTTACTTTATTTAACTAATATTCTTCTGAAAAAATCTAGTTAATATAATAAAAATATTTACAAAATGTTAAATACTGTAGAAAGTAAAAATGTACAGAGAATAATGAAGATAAAAAATATAAAAGGTTATAAAAATAACAAAATATGGTAAGTACTAATAAAAAAATTTCCGCAATACCATACATAATTACACACGAATAAACACCGATTCTACGTTTTTGGCGCTTTTGCCTCCTACGTACAAGTAAGTAAGTACAGCGTTGCCAGTTATTATATACTATAATATATTATATTATTTAAGCTTTCTTGTTGGGCATTTTACGATTTAAAATTTTCAACTAAGCTATTTTTATCGTAAACCTAATATTTTTGAATATATTATTTAAAAAACTATACAATTTCACCTAAATTCTAATATAGCAGACACTTTCGACTTCGAAGGGATGGCGACTTTTTTTGGTTAATCAGGACCCCCAAGACGAAATTGTATACCAAGTTTCAAAACTTTAGTATTTTATGGAAGCTAACGCTTATTTTGATCCCCATTGACTGGACTAATAATAAAAATCTACTAGTTACTACAATACAACTCTTGTGAACTTAGCAATGCAATATTAAAAGTCAACAATCTAACTTATCCAAAAAATTTGTTGGACATTGTTGGAAAACTATCAACGTTTGTTGGAAATTATTTTCACCAAAAGAATTTAACTTTTTCACTGCTAAGTTCACACTAGCAGTGCAAAAGTTTGTTGGAACTTTTTTTATGGGCTTAAATTATAGAACTTGATTTGTTAGCCATTGTTGGAGAGCACTAATAAAATTTGTTGAAAATATTTCCTAAGTTATGAGCTTTTTTAAGTGCACTGGCTAAGTTCACATGCAGTGCAAAAATTTCTTGGAACTTTTTTTATAGGCTCAAGTAATAGAACTCAATTTTTTGGACATTAGTAATTACCTATTATCATTATTTTATATTGTTGGACATTTTTATTTTTTTTCACTGTACATATTCAAAAAATACGTTTTAAACGGAAACAATTACGTACACTGTACGGTTATTGATGGATTACTGAATGCAGTAACGAGTAACGACTATAGGTATTTGTCCGTATCGACCGATTTTATTTCAGTTTTTATCGGTAGATATGCTCAAAATTATCTAAATGACAAATTATTAAATAAATTACACAATATTATGTTTATATTAATATTAGATTGCATCGCCTTTTTTGGAAATCTTTACCGGGAACCAATTCGAATGCAGCCAATATTTTATGTGTATTACATATACTGGAAAGAAACATTATTTGTGTTCACAACCTGTTCGGCGATTGCAACTATCCCATCTACAGATAACTACAGATTATAGTATAATATTCATAATATATTTTGGTAAGTAGGTATTCTATACCTACAATTATTTATTAAAAAATAATTAGCCTTATTTAATATTATCATTATGTCCTTTAATGAAACTAAGAGAACGTCATACACCTGAATTTTTTAGGAGTTCTATATAGGCAATTTTAAGAAGAAATATATTATTAAATAAATTAAAAAAATAACCCCTGGTCAGTATAGATATTAATTGTAATTGTTAGTAATCACGATATTTATTTAATAAAAAAAACATTTTTATGCGAAACAAACGAAGAAGCATTTTAAAATTTAAAGATATTCATAATCAAATAATTAATAATAAAGAAAATGTAAATTTTTTAAAATAACTTTTTTCCGTTTTTACTTTCATTTTACTACAAGAACGGTCACTAACTAGTGCACAAAAAATACATATTACCTCTTTTTGTAGATAATTATCTTCTCTGCCAATTTTATATAAAACTTTTTGTTCTACGATAAATAAAAACTATATGTAATGTGAAATTTTAAAATAAAAATACATTTTAATTCATAATTGGAGATCTATTTCCATTTAATATTATTGATTTTATATGAGATCGCATTCTTGATCTATTTAAAATGCGATCAATTTCAGGACATGAATTTATATATTTTGTTGGTCTTTTTTTATTTATTTTATTATTTTGAGATTTCTTTAAAGGCCCAGTCATAAATATTGTAAATCCACCCCATGTTTCTTCTTCATCAATTGTTAATGTACTAACAATTGAACATGTTGATGATGTTATTGGTTTTTTTTGATGGGTTTGCTCATTTGGTTCAATGTTGTTATAATTATTTTCTATAATATTTTCACTAAAATGTTGAAAATTCATTTTATTATTAAACTCAATAAAAAAAAAAACTCCACACTATCATCTTTCATATTTTGTATAAATTTTGGCTACGATTACTGAGAAAGAAGTTGTAGGTAGTTATAGAGTGTGAATGTATTTTAATACCATCTTTTTAACATGTATACGATGTCCCCTTACGCTGCCATTTTATTTCCTAATAATTTCCATAATAATAATATCATTATCGGTACCTATACAACTTTTCTTGGAATCTATAGCTCACATGTACTGTCGTTATTTGAGAGAAGTATTTTCGTAGTACAATATCGTTAGAAATATGACTACAAAAAAAGTTTATGACCTTTTTTTTGCCTATTTACGTTTTTAAAAAGGTTTCTAAAAACAAAGGCGGTAAAATCGAATATTGCCTGCAAAATGGACTGGTGGGATGAAAAATTTACCGGCTTCAAATGTTTGCATCCCTATTTAAAAACTGTAATGACGCCCCTGTACTAATGTTCAAATACATACACAAGAGACACGATCAAAATATTTATACCACTTAAATTTACGAATCATTACTCCATAAAATTGTGACGCTCCAGTCTAAATATATATGTTTTGGTAAAAAAAAACGGTCAGTTTTCAATCCAGAAACCCAAAACACTGCCCATTCATTTTAAGAGAACGCCACACTTTTTAAGTACAACTTTTCTCCTAGTAATCGTAGATTCAAAATTTTAACAAAATATGAGTTATAGAAACATTTGCTATTCTATATAAATTAATTAGATAACTGGTGTTATTATCTATATTTAACCCCTTAAAAATAGGGTGTATGATGTTATCTTAAGTTGTTTTTAAGTTAATTAAGACATTAAGTTGGAATACTATTATATACGCAATATCATTAATACATTATATACAATATTCGAGCTAATGTCATAGTTAATAATTATATTATAATTTATAATATATACCTAGTTAATTTTATATTTATATTCAATAACAAATTAATAAACTATAAATTTTGTTCGATAATGACAATAATGTAGATATATAGAAAATAATTTATAAGTAATAAGTATAAATATAATAAATAATAATACATCAAGAGAATTGTTCGTTTCTTCGGGAAAATAATTTCTTTTAAATATCTACTTAGTAGATAGTTAAAAGAAATTAATAATAATAATAAAAAATAATTATGTAGTAGATTCTACTACATAATGTCTAAATAATGAATTCTGCAGCTCGATTTTTATTTTAATGTAGTTATTAAAATATGCGTGTAGGGCAATGGACACTTAATGATAAAATTGGATAAAAATACCTATATGTATACAATGTATAATCGGGATTTCTCACATTGAATAACGATCGAAGCGTATTCCTCTAGTCTATATGCATACTTTTTCAACAATGTTTAATATTTTACTTTCTCGAAAAATCGAGATAGTATATTTAAATTGAATATATTATGTAAATATTGATGAATATTCTGTAAAGAATATATATAATATTTGAGCATTTACCTATAATATCATATTTCTCCAAAACTAAAAATTTCAACTTAATATCTAACCAATAGAAATTAAATCATAATATTCTTAGTTAGGTATCTAAATATATTTAAAAAAAAATTTAAAAGCACAAGTTAATTCTTTGACCGGCCAAACAAGTATATAAATTTAGAACTTAATCTGTATACCTCCTTAATGGTTGATCAGAATACAAATTGTGTAATACTTTCCATGATATCTCACTAAAATGGACGAATCAAGTGGTATAGGTTTGGTTTTTGTAAATTTAAAATTATCACATTAAAATATGTATAAATTTCACCGTCTGGTTTCCAATCGCAATTTTGCCAGATATTTAACCAATTGATTTCTACTAAACATTATTTCTTTTATACTATTATATTATGAGCTAGGTTACACACCCCATATTTAAGGGGTTATATTTAGGCGATTTTTATGAAATTTTAAGAAAAATGAAAATTCAACAATTTAAAAATATTTAATTATATTTTAAAAGTAATTTTAAAATAGTCATGTCTCAGTATCATTTTTTATTGTCGTGTTATCACGATATTTGTTAAAAATCACGTTCACGCTCTATAACTACAACTTTTCTCTATGTAATCGCAGAGTCAAAATTTATACAAAATATAAAATATGAGAATATTTACTGTGCTCGAACTTGGAAGTTTTTCAATATATTTTTTTGAAAGCCTAAAATCCGTGATTGAAAATCATGAAATATTTAAATTTTAAAATTAAAAAATAAACAAAAAATTTTAACTTAAAATAATTACGCTGCGACATAGTAAATATTCTCGTCTTTCATATTTTGTATAAATTTTTACTCTGCGATTACTAAGAGAAAAGTTATAGTTATACAGCGTGAACGTATTTTAATACCGTTAAAATGGGTGTGTAGCATTAAGTCTCTCAAGTCATTTATACTTTGACAAGAAAAATGACTACATTTTGAATAAACCATATAATATTATTGCTCGAGTTTTAATTTTCTTTTATATTATAAAATTTAAATAATAAAATAATGTCATAATTCTACATTCCACACAGACAATATGATTGAAATTATGTCCATCTTTCAGTTTTTTTTTTTTTTTTTTTTTGTCACACACATTTTATATCTGTAATAATTTTGAACTTCTACTGGATGGTTGTTCATTTAATTGTTTTTAATTATAAAGTCGAAGAGAGTATTACAGAGTACTACAGAATATTATATTTAAGTACGAATATTAAGAAATGTGTCATATTGATATTGACGATGGTATTTATTCAGAATAAACGGAAATATATTTTAAAACCACAAAATTATTATTAATTTATCCAAAATAAAATAAAAATTGATTTAATAATGTACATAGGTGTATAATGTGTATACCACTGCACTTATTTTCTCAGTCAATTTATTTCTATATTTAAGTATATGTATTTTACAATTAAAAAAAAATGTATATATTTACATTATAGGTATAACTTTTAACTTTGTATTATTATTAATGTATTTGATATACATATACCTAAATAAAATATACAACAATCCTTCAATCCTTATATTAATAATTATTATAATGTATTCAATAAATTTACCTCTACAAATGAATTTATTATATACAATATATTTAATAATATTAAAATAACAACATGAATATCTTATCATTGTGTGAATTGGCAGCGTTTTTATATACCTGCAAAATTTACTCAAATACATCTAAAAAGTATTCTTTAACTCTGTAGATAATAGATCTGTAAAAAAATGCTATTTAAATACTGTAAAAATCTTTTTTTTTAGTAGTGTAGTCATGCCCTTCCATCGAACGAGTCACTGGAGACGCCACTGTTAACATTTAAATACGCATGGTGCCGATACAAAAAAAAAAGGTCAAATTTTGTAATGAAAGCACGTATCAATCGGGATAAATCCTTCGAAATTTTAAGTTTGTTCAAATTGTATTACCTACCGGCTACCTGCCTATATACTGCAGTGCAGGTGGTTTAAAAATAAAACGTGAGGGAAAGTAAATGTATTTTTAAAATCCTCAGGACTTAGGTATATCCGCATCTGATATGCCCTCTATATATAATACATAATTTAATAATAGTTAATATATTTTATGTCCTAATCAGTGGTGATGTGAAACCAATGAGGTAATCTCAGATCCAGACCCTCCTTCCTTAGCACATACAATAATATATTTATATAATAATAAATATATTTTAATACATTACATTTATGATAAATATTTAGTTAGATATTCGATTTTGAACCATTAAGTTTGAAATTATTTTCAATAACCCTCATAAATAGGTCAGCGTGTATAATATTTACACGAAAAGTCCGAAAACTATACATAGGTATATACATCGCGGAGAGTAAGTAACGGTTTTTTAACGCGTAGTAAGTATTTGGATTACAGCGAAAAACCTAAAAAAAGTTAAAAACGCATTTCACCAGAATAAGGAGAGGTATTATCAGAAAATCTATATAAAGCACTGCACGAGTCGACATATTTGTTATTAATACTACAGGAATACTGAATACTGTACCCGTTTTACGTGGAATACGTCTCCATCCTTCTCCCCCTACCAAAAAAAAAAAAAAAATTACGAAATACGAAATTTACAAATATATGCATAGTTTATATACCTCCGAAATAAAATGAAAATAAAATCGATATTTTTTTCCTAAAAGTAAAAAAAAAAAAATGTTAATACTTGAAACTGTATAAATACGATAATAAAACATTGAATTCCACTTGAAATAAAAAATAAATTTACACGATTACAATAGCTATACATTTATGATTCAGAATGAAAAAAAAATAAATAAAAATTTACGTAAATGTATTTTAAGTTTTTACTTTAAAAAAATAATAAAATATTTATGTTAATTTATATTTTAAATTAAATGAATGTTAAAATGAAATAAATATAAATAGGTAGGTAAGTACTTATATTCTTTTCAAATTGTTAACCCTTTTCGGTGTATGAATACGCAATACTGAATACAACTTGCTTTTTTTAAATAGTAACTCTATATACTTAATTTCACGAAAAATCGCACAAAACTCGTCTATAATTATTATATGATATATTATAGATATAAGGTGAATAGTTGTTTGGGAACCTTTATAAGGTTAATCAAATAATTAAAACTGTATAGATTTCGCTTCTATTTCCAGTACTCAATTTTAGTGTAATAACCGGTTCTGAAACCAATTCTTCTTAGGTGCCGCACACGCCCGAGTTTTTAAAGGGTTTTGTATAGGCAATTTTTATGAAATCAAACAGATCAAAAATATTTAAAGTAATTTAAAAATAGATCTGTGTCAGTATATACTATTTTTTATTTTTGTGTAATCGCAATATTACATTTATATTAATTTATATTAATATACAATATTAATATTTATTTAAAAAAAACATAATTACACAATTCAAATGTTGCTTAACATTATATATTATATAATAATATTATAACATTACGACCATATTGCACCACGATTTAAAAAATGAGAAATTTGTTTGGAAGCTAATTTTGAAAAATCATATTATCAAATTAAAAATAAAGCATATAAGGAAACGGATTTGATAAATATTCAATTGTAAAAAACCGGGAAGTACTTCGCACGTTGGGTAGGATAATGATGACGGATATATAATTGAATTTGGAAGCAATGATAAATCATTTCTTTAAAAAAAAAAAAAAACGATTCACTGAGCGAAGCTCGGTGAATATACTTGAAAATTACTGTAGAATTTATTAGTAATATGATAATATTACATAATATAATTATTTCACTACATTTTTAAATAAAAAGTTAGAATTTTTATATTAGACATTGGTTTTAACATGTGTTTTTTGATCAATATTTTCGAGTAGAATTAATCAAGTAGAAGTTTTACATTAAAGAGCCATTTTGATAACAAATTGGTTCTATAGTTTGAATATTTTAAAGAGGTCAATTTTAATTTTTTTCTAGTAGTTTTCTTAAGAGTAAAGGAAAACTACCTTTTACAGTAAAAAATATTTTATTAATACAAGAGAAAAAAATAAAATAATAGATAAAGTAGGTACCTATGTAATGGTTGTCAATTTTTTTTTTTTTTTTTTTGAGTAATATACCTATCGAACTTTGATCAGAGTCGTTTTTCGAATACAATGATCTGTCATATATTTCAAATGAATAATAATAATAATACACTATCTGATAGATAAACTTTCAGCATCTGTATCTGGATTACTTTTTTTATTCTTATTATTTTTTTGGTTTTACCGGGAAAATAAAAAAAATAAATAACCTTTTGAAAGTATCTATAGAATGAATTTGCTATCAAAACAGCTGTTTACTTCAAAGTACTCTACTAAAAAGTTGTTTCCAGAAAAAAATTAATATTTTTTTAAAAATATTTAATATTTATATAATTATTATATTTATATAATTATTATATTTATATAATATTTTTATATTTCAAAGAAATATTATGTGAGCACGTTCAACGAATAACGAAAGTTGAACGAAGTGGAGAAAATAAATAATCACTTGCAACAAATAGAAATGTCTGAATTACGTTTACTATAATACATGTGTATTATAATGATAATGGTAGTGCCTAATTCCCTAGTTAGTAGTTGGCAAATTGATTTTTTTTTTTTAATTGGAGGGGAAGAAGGTGGGAAGTAGGTAGTATATTTTTGAAAAAAATTATTCAGTATCATGGCTAGGGATGTGGCCGATATATCGATATATTGAAAATATAAATATTTTTCTATATATTTTTGGATCCATATTATCGATAATATCAAAGTTATATAAAGAAATATCGCAGAATATCCTATTGAACAAAAATACATTATTTTAAAATTATATTAACACAGAATAATCTCTAAAGCATGTAACATAGTTATTAAAACAATAAATCAATTATTAGGTTCTAGGTTGTCCAAATTATTATTCTTTAGTTCCATAGATTTCAAAAACTAACAATAAAAAAGGAAACTTATAATATTGTCTGTCATATTATATGTATAAATTGATTTTATTTTACTAATTTTAAAAAATATTGATGAGTAATTAATATTATTGTGGGAAATTATATTATTGTTTATATTGCCTTATTGATTATGTATACATTTTGAATGTAACTTTTAATAGTATACCAATATATATGTAATTGTGTAGGTACCTATATTGAATTAAAAAATTATATTATTTTTATTGACTTGTATAGTTTATGGGGTGTAACTTTTAATAATATAATCATAATAACATTTATGATAGCCGATAGGATACTTACCTATTAAATGTGTTTAATTTGAATTTTAATAAACATTTAGATAGAATAGAATTGCGCCGTGCGCAATAGTCTATGACGGGCTCCAGTGACATTACATCATACGTACGGCCACCAAAGGAAATGCTTAAAATCAACTACACTATTTGGTAGCGCTCTCTTTTGATTAAATTTCAAACTAACTATATGTACTCGTAGATTTAATATATAGATTATGCCTAAATATTTTAATCTAAAATGTACTTTCATTCGATGTACACTGTACGTTTTTTTCTTGGCTGTGAAGATATTTTTCGCGATTATGAAAGTTCATTATGTACTTTTAATATTATAATATATTTTACATATGAATGATAAATATTAAACAAAAAAATTGCATACTTGTCTTTTTCTACAGGTACTTAAATTAAATGTTGTTTGTCTGGTTGTGTACGATCACCACATAGTCAGGGCTTAAAATGAAAAAAATTCCAGGGGAGACTATTGTCCCCATATAGTTTAAAGCGTTCCATATATCATTTTTTATTATTGTTAGGTATTATTATTCTAAAAATCTAGTTTTATAAATTACCTATGACAAAAACCATGGTTATAGTCATGGTTTAAATATACTAGGTTATTAAAATAGCTTCTGTTGTTATAACAAAAGTAAAATGGCAGCGTAAGGAAGTTTCTTATCATTAGGTACCACAGAATGACTATCAATTATATATAAAATCAATTTAAATAAATATAATATATAGTTTCAATGAACAAAATATTCAATTTATTCGTTAAATATATAATTAATAAAGTTATTTTACAATTATTAGTAATTTATACTTTATATTTTATCAGCAATCAAAACATCGCCCCTTACCCTGCCATTTTAATTTCTTCGAGTGATAATACTGTAGAGTGAGGGTACAACTGCAATAACCTAGTATATTTCAACCATGTTATAGTCTATATAAATATAACTGCCACTAACTAACTATTACCGAATATATGCCATATATTGACGAAAATAAAAATATAACACGACTTACATTTGACGACATTGTTGATTATTTCGATTATACGGAAGAAAGGATCTACGAAATTGAGCAAATTGTAACCACACATTTTCATTTCTTTCGATAAGATTAGGTTCCACTATCATTCTTCTATTATCTAGGTAAAAAAAAATAAAAATTATATTAATTATTATTAAAAATATTTATGCATAATATACAACATGTACCTACAACATAAAAATGTTTTAGTACATATTATGTTGTACCTAAGTACATAGGTTATACCTACGCTAAATTGACTAAAATATACACGAAATTAAATTATTAGTATTTTAATATATATATATATACATAATATACCTATTTTAAGTTATTAACGTAAATTCGGGATAATAAACTTTACTTGTTGTATAAACGCATTTCATATACCTATAAAACAAATTCGTAAATAGGTATCAAATTGACCGTCTTCCAGATATATTGAATATTGCTTAAATAAAAATATTAACTTAATAACACCACGATAAACGCTCATAATATTTACGTAAAAAATTAGTAGGCAAAAATAATAATAAATATAGAACAAAAAATGTAATTCAAATACTCGTTAAAATGAATATTATTATACCGATAGGAAAGAAAATCGACGCTTATGACCATGGTCATATAAAATAGTATATTGACATAGAACCCAAAACATTTAGTAGAACCACAGATATACTACATAATGTACCTATCTAAGTAAAAAAATCGTCCATAGATATGATTGCAATGCAGAAATCGCGCGAAATATTAAAGTATATCGTATTACCCATGACAAAATAGATTCTATAGATCTATTTTGTCATGGTATTATCCATATTAAAGCAAATTTTAAACACATGATAACAAACAATTCATCTATTTAATATTTAAATGTTTAAATAATTTATACGTCTTTAAATAATGTAACTACCGAGTTTAATTTAGTATTTACAAAAAAAAAATTAAAAAATGAATAGGTAGACATTTTTTCTATTTAAAATGTCAAAAAACATACAAAGATAAAAATAATTATAGTTACTATTGATCTTTTTTTTAATAACATTTTTTAAATGTTGTGTTTGTCGACATACCTAATATAAATACCTACCTAGTTTCATAAGTCTTGTAATTTTCAAATAGGAAAATACAGTAATTTGCTTAAAATAAAAATGTAACAGTGCCTATTTAAAAATATAATGGTTAATTTTTTTAGATTTATTTGCAGTTTATTACATACAAAATACAAATTAAATAACATTGGTTCTCATTTAAAAAGCTAATCCACACATATACATAAACATAATAATATATGTATATATATTTTTTTTTAATTCGTCAGTTTTTAAAATAAGAAGCGAAACAAAAACTTTGTATACGTTATAATAGCGTACCTATACCTATAATATTATATATCAAAATAATAAAATGATTACTTTTTTTAATTTCATTTTAGATTTAAAATTGTCATACTTATTTTTGTATATAAAATATTTCTATAGGAATGCTAGAATTTCAATGTTATGTATTATATTATATAGCGCGTGTATTATTGCTTCGAAAAATGCGCGATTTTTCACCCTATAATTGACGGTCTACAACTATTTAGGTAGGTATATGATCGTGGTCTACAGATGTGCATGGTGTCATTAATATAGCACTATATTTACATGAAAATATGTGACCACTTTTCTGTAATTTTTATAAAATGTTTAAATTGTTTTTGTTTTCTATGCCTGCAGTTTATATACAGCTACTTTTAGGTAGGAGTCGAGTAAAAATAACTAACCAAAAAATAAAAATAAACACTAACCAAAAAAAAAAACAAATTTACGTTTTTCAATCATATATTTTTGGTGTTCCAAAATATACTCATCGAAAGAAAATTCTCGTATTTCGTATACCTATAACCTAGGCTATACCTATGTTATATAGGTAAATGTAATAAACGTACGTGCAATCGGCAATCCTTTCATATTTTTACGTTAATTGATTAGATCTAAAATGATTAGATAGCAAAAAATAGTTTGATCGAAAATATAAAAATACCTACTGATAGGTAACGAATAGCAATTACTTGTAAATTACATTAAAAATATTTAATATATTATATTATTATATATATATATATATATATATATTATAATATATTGTTATATAGTATATTATTTTAATTATATTTTTAATTTTTCGAAAAATGTAGTTAAATTGCTTACACATAACTCCTTGAAAATGGAGTGTGTGATATCCGCTAAATGAGAATTACAATTTCAAATGAAAAAAAAACAATACCTACTCATAATCGTGATTTATATAAATATTATATTATCAAATAATATACCTACCTATTAAGTTTACAATGAATAAATTCCTATATAATATAGGTAGGTACCTACAGGTATATACTTCGCGACTTGTATAAATCCTGTATGTTGAAAATCTATATATATATTATAAATCTAATAAATATAATATTCTTAAAAATAAATACAAAATCGTATAACGAATTTCTCAATATATTTTTCAATCTACGTCATTTTATATTGAATATAATATAAAAAAAACTACCTAGCTATAATATCAAACAAAAATTATAAATAAAAATAATTAAATAATTAAAATAAGCTATATAACTTTATATATATATATATTACTATATACCTACTAAGAAATAATTTATTTCTCATTAGAATTTTTTTTACATTAAGAATTTCTAGAACTTTCCAGTTTTGAACAATAATAAATAATAATATTTCGGACAAAAATAAATATTTTCTGTCCTTATCACATACCTAATAGGTTTTAGATAAAAATCATGATATATAATTTTCAATAGTTGATCTTATTAAATTATATCGTTATCATATAGGTAATAAACTAATAAATAATCTTCATTACCCATGATTGGTTAAAGTCTATAAGGATATTGAAATATTTGCGAAATCAATGCGACACCGATAAATTTCTGTTATTTGGTATTGGTAGTTTTTTTTTATAATTAATTTTATTAGCGGAATGGCCATATCCGTTCTACTTGTACTACAGATAACTATGTTTTGGTCTTTGGATTTTCCGTTGTTGTATAGTCGTTTTATTTGGATTTTAATTTGGGTAAAAGGAGCTTAATGGGAGTACCTAGCTACAGAGCCGGATTAAGTACTTTGGGGGCCGTAAGCAAATGATTCAGATGGGCCTAATTAATTACTTAATAAATATAGGTAACATCAATAAAATATATGAAGATTATTGTTTTCTATTATATATAGT
>JAIPRL010008476.1:0-20189 GCA_025469235.1 Pemphigus obesinymphae | reverse complement strand
ATTTTAAATTGTATTGTACTATCAAAATCGATATATTTTACGTTGCGATTTCGTATAAAAAGTGTGATTTCTTTAACAAATTTGCTAAACCTTTTTTTTACGTTTTAAACTAACGAATTAAAATTGAAGTAAGTATTTTAGAGAAAATAGATAAAAAAGAATATAAAAATATATGAAAATATATACATTTTATAAAAATTAACATAACAATTTTAAGCGAATTTCATCCACTTCCAGCAATTAAATTATGGCTTAATAAAAAAGTCGCCATAATAAAATACACTTAGAAACCACTAAACAAATATGGTTTTGAGGTGTATTTCCCGATGCTGAGAAAGATGATGGTGATGATCATATGGTAAGACTCCCATCAAAAATACAGTTTTCATTTTTCATATGTCAATAATATAAGATAATAAAGTATATAAATATAGAAAATGTTGATTTTTTTAATATTTTTTTGGACGTTGAAGTAGGACACATTTAGTATGAGGTAAGTAAGTAATATATTATAAGAAAATAAATTGTAAATACACTATTTCCCTCACAATCATTAGGAATTAAATTCAAATATAAAAATGTGCACTACGAAAAATCAGAAAAAATAGCCACTGCATAAATGTATAATAATATTATCGTTATATTTGTGTGGAATAAGCTGCCGAACGGTGCGTATACCTAGTATATATTTTTCTTTTATAATAATATATAATATGTTTCGAAAATATGCAGTCTATATATACTGTATATGACTACGGTTACTGAGTTACTAAAATAAAGTCTATGACCTATGTAGGTAATACATATAGATATTATTACGCCTATGATAATATCAAACGAATATGAATAGAACTGTAGGTGTACAATATTATAATGAACACGTTTGTGTTTTTACTCGTGACAAAATGTAAAACACGCGGTAAAAATTGTTTAGAAGGTGTTCAAATGTAAATTATTGCTGTACTTACCAATAAAATTAAAAAACACAAAAACGTACACTGCAGTACGATCATTATAATAATATTATGTATTAATTAATGTTTTACGCTACAAACCTATAGCTATAGTGTACATAATTATACAATTGCATAATATACGTACAATTAAACATGACGTATTTTATGATATAGACGTACAGATATATTATAGTGTAGGTATGCAGTAGTGCAGTAGTAGTGCGGTAGTAACCTATACACATTGTCATGACCAGGAATTTTATTTTGGGGGGAAACGAGCACGTGCCATCGTGGGGTCCCCTGAACGTCTAAGCCTCGGCTGCAGGTGTCATATTCTATACATACAGCTAGGATAACTGTGTGTTTTCTGTGTTCAAATAGATCAAAAAAATATATTAAACAGGTACAACACGAATAATAAATTATAGATATTGAAAAGTAAAAAAAAACACGGATTTTCATAGCATTATTTAATTATTCATCTGTTGCTTTTAATATTAAGTTTCCCGTGCATTTATTCGTGTCGTAATTAAGAGTCATATATTTGTTTAATAGTACGAAAAAAAATACTTAAGTAATTACTAGATGATAACTACTCATTGAATTATTTTCGTATATTATACATTTTATGGTTGAGTAAAAAAAAAAAAAAAAAAACTATAATTCTTTCCGATCAGACTTTGGAATGTAAATCAGTTTGAAATAATTTTTAAAATCTACAAATTTCAAATCTTATTTCATTCTTGGTGTACACTCTATATTTACGATCCCACAGATAATTTACAGTTTTCGAAACGCAATCGACATGTTCTACGTATATAAGGTGATTATATTTAAATCGATTTCATTTTTTTTATTTTACTTCTACTTATAAGTGAACGAAACGTGATGGATTTTGAATCTATCTTCACTTATAAATTTGGTAAAAATATAAAACAAAACTGCAAGAAAGTTGCATGCATTTATTAAGAACAAGACCAAAATTGATTTATACTGAGTCAACAAGACCAAGATTGAGTCAACATGCCTAGGACCAATACCAATACTGAGTTGCTCATCACTATATATTATTTACAAATAATGCGCTTTTTGTACCTACCTTTATAGAAAATTCATTCTATTTAGAACTTTAAAGAGGTCATTTTTCAATTCTCCTAGTAAAGATTTTTAAGCGTAAAAGAAAACTATGTCAAAAATAATGGAAAAATTTTTATAAATGGAAAATAAAAACACCAAATATTTACTGTATATTGACGGCATAACATTATCGACATTTTTTACCACGTTTTATAAAACTACAAAAAAAAAAAAAAATTAAAATTTTATTTTATTTATTTTATTCGCTTTTTTTTTTTTTGATAGAACAAGTCTAGTAAAAATTTTTGGGTAAAGAACTTTCTGATAGAAAATGTATTCTATATAGTTGTTACATTATAATGAATATTTTTCTTAGTATATATTTTTAAATGAATACTACTAAAAAGAACAGAAAATGAATAATATTGGATATTATATTATTGTCGTATAGATAGGAAAATAATATATTATTATTTATTACACTTTGCTAGAATCGTTTTTCGAATGTAATGATTTATCTTTGTTTGTAAATCAAAAGATAAAAATAAAAATAATAGCAATATATGTCCTATAGATACTGCATAATATTATCTTTAATCCTATCCAATGACCAACGAGAGAATGAATACAAAGTTCCAACAGCTTATTAAAAAAAAAATATATATTTAATCGAAAAACACACACACACACACACACACACATTACTCGTCAAATCATTTCGTACGTATAATACAATAATATGTAATATGTTATATATGCATAATACGTGATTTATTTATTTATTTTTTTTGTACATTTTATACGTGCGAAGCTCAAAATTCGAAAATGACACACTGCGCGCGGTAAAATATGACAAGTGTTTTTTTTTTTTTTTTTTTTTTTCGTCAAATTTTCTTCTGCGGAAACGCGTCACAGTTTATTAAAATTTATGATTTTGATTTTTCTTCCGACCGATCGGAAAATGTACAATCGATATAGCTGCTAAACAAATATAATGTGTGTGTGATCATTTGTATATTATACAATTTACGGATCCGAGATCGGTGTACGCATTATGCCGACGAGATTCAATACGATTCGGTCGATCGAAAATTATCCATGGTACAGTAACTGTGAGCGAAGAGAATACGCGCGCGCGCTCGCGCGCGTTCTCACTTTCTTTGGAGGAAAAAACCGACTGTTGTGACTGTCGTATCGTTACGATCATTACACGCCTTACCGAATTTTCCCATTTTCTACGTTATGATTTCCTATAATAATTTCGTCCGTGTCTCACGATATTGTGATGTAGTTCACATACAATGCACATTAATGCGAAGTAAAGTATTATTATTATTATTATCATGTATTATTCACAATAATAGTATGATTTCATGGCCGTTTTTAAAAATTTATCGTTGTACAACACTTTAGTATTTAGTCCAGTCTTGGACAAATTACATTTTAAAAGCAATAAAATTACAATTAGGTACTCATTTACATTTCTTAAAATATGTAATGACATTACATTTTCTTTACCCAAATTTTTTTATGCAATAAAATTAGGTACTTTACTTTTAAAGTTGAAAATTAATCCGTTACTATTAAAATCGCTGTTTTCGTTGTCCGTTTGTCTTTTGTACGGTAATTTATAACATACGTATAATATCTCACGATTGAGTCCGTAACATACCTATGTATACACATATATTACTACCCACCTAACCTAATTGATTATTTATTAACATAGGCTTGCGCAGGATTTTGTGTCAGATGCAGTCAGATGCATTCAATTAAAAAATTTACCTTTAAAATCGATAATCAATTTCTGAAGGTTGTGGATGAATAGAAAACGAAAAAATGTTGTATATTCTGATTTTTCCGAGAAAAGAATATCCCAAAAATGTTTAGAAAAATAATTGTAAAGTCGGTTTAAGTAGGTACTTATTTATAACGAACATTTTATTTAATATTATATATCACATTAAGCCAATTAAAAAATAATAATTCTGGCACACTAAAATCAAAATGTAGAATATAGAAATAAATTTAATAAATTGTATTTTATTATAACAATTTTAGTACATAAAATTATTGATATTATATATTTGTATTTTAAAATTAGTAGTCCTTTATATCCGGACAACTATTTATTGTGTATTCATGATATTTGTTCAAAAATATGTTTTATGAAAAACAAACAAAACGGCATTTTGAAATGGATTTAGAGTTAAAGAAAAACATTTCGGATACGACCTCATAGGTTTTTTATTCTTCTCTTATAATGTATATCAAATGTAAAACAAAATCCTATTTTTAATGCTGTGACTATTTTTATAAAAATAATGTAATTTCTTTTTGTTTGTATGTTTTACATAACACCTATATGAGATATGTCGTTTTCTATAAATTTGAACATAAGTGTTAAATCTAAAACCACTTTAAATGTTAATTTCCTTTGTTTTACGTGGACATGTTTTTATTACTGAAAATCATTGTTGTGACATCCTATACGATGAGTTAAGAATGGCTAGGTAGCATAATAATGAACTTTAAATTAATTTTGTTATTTGAAAAGAGTGAATGAATTAAAAGGATATCATATACTAGGTACAAAAGAATACAATAAAAATACATGGTTGCTTGCAATTTTTTTTGGGAGGGAAGGGGATTCAAGAGAACAATTTAATGTTGCATTGAACCTTGCCATGCAATGTAGTATGAACCTTTAAAAAAATTTCAAATAAGGTTGATTGAAAGGTTTAGCAGCATTCGATCAAACCAAATTTAATGTTTAATTTAATGCTAAACATCACATTTAAAGAACCTTGCATACAAGGTTTAACAAATATTTAAATGTTTATTGAGATATCATATAATTCTAAAATCTATTATCTGTACAAATATTTTACAATTTTACAATATTTAATAGCTTATAAAAAATAACTAACAAAATATCGAAAATGTTGTTACTCTATATAGGTTTTCACAGATCATGAAGTAAAAAACCATGTTTTACGGTTGATTTTCGAAATATAGTAGTGATGTCATAAAAGGATTACGAAAAAATGTATGTTTACCTATATAGTATATAGATATTGCAGTTATTAAGTAGGTGTTCTATTCCAAGAATAATGTTTTAGGAAAATTGTCCTCGATTAATTGTCGAACACATGCCGATCACCACCAGTCGTCACTATAATATAATAACATATTATCCGCCGTACGAATTTCCGGAAGTTCGTGTACACGCATACTTATTTCATCGATTAATACTGATGTATTTATAAGTTTATATAGTTACGCACGTATGAACATATAATGACAACATATATATATTCGAACGCAATTTGAATTCATAGTGTTACGAAACGCAACGAAATCGTGACATTTTGAATTTAGTATAAAATGAGTAACGTAGTGAGAAGTAAAAGAGCGCGTTATCTTTTTTTAGCTGTTGTTAACCGAGCAAGTCTACGCAGTGTTGAATCCAGACATTTCTTGACGGTAACGTTATACGTATTACTTCAGGGAGAAGGGATTTATACCTACTAGAAATGTATTTTGTACAGTTATTGCATTTGTCAGGTGGGGGAGGGGGTACGAATGAATGTCCAAAGAAAGCCCCCTGAGACATACTTGAATGCAATATACTATATAATATATAATAAATCTATAGGCAATTTAAAGTATTTCACTAAGTAGGTATTCGCGAGCTATCACTTATCAGTATAATTATAAACAATGGTGGATTTGGGGAGGGATGCAGGGAGGACGGAGCTACTCTTCATTTTTTTCTTGTTTAACAGCGTACCCCTTAATTTATTTATCAAGGAACGCAAGGAACGCAGTGTTTGTTTTAATTTTTATTTTTAACATTTTTAAAAATTATAATTTTTTTTTTTTTTGGAAAATCGTGAAATTACGATAATGAATGTTTTTTGTCCTTATCATATAATAAATTTTAGATAAAAAACATGATATAAATTGTTAAATAATTGACCTTATTAAATCATATTGGTATCATATATAGGTAATAAATAATCTTCATTATCCGTGAAACTTCATTTCGGTCTACATCTACAACTTCCTCGATTATTCATTTAAAAATAAAAGTGTTAAATTATTTTAAAAGAGGAATGCTTAAACTATGCTATCAAAAACATGTAACCCAACAATGATGTAAAAAAATTTTTGGATTTTTCTATTCTATTCATATTATATAATAATCTAAAATGTTTTTAAAAATGTCCCCTGGTTAAGAAACTTTGGATAGGGGATGTGGGGGACGAAGTCCTTACTTTTTCTTTAATATGTCCTGGAACGCTGATTTTTTAACTAAGCTCAGAGTCCGTCTTTATTTTTTTTCCAATTCAACCACTGATTATAATTATACAATACATATACATATATATTATTTTATAATCAAATTATGCATTACATGTGTTTCGGCACACGAGGTCTCCGGTTCGACTCCCAGATAGTAAATGAGGTAGCCAACGAGATTTTTCTTGCCGGTGTCGTCTGGTCTCCGGTGCAAGCTGGTCATAATATTACCAAACCCGTCCGATAGTTTGGTAGCTATGCTTGTCATAGCTGTCAAGAACCATCTTCGACTGTGTGAATGTGCAAACCTGAGCATGTAAGAGTTCAGGAAATAAGAGGACGTAAAACTATTAATTATTAATTATTACATGTCTTAACCTGCCTATAGTCAGTTTATTAATACGGAACATACGTATTATAAATAGAAAGATATTATTGTTCAAATCTTCAAAGATATACTTGTAAATATACACTTATACACTTTTAAACATTTTTTGCAATCATCATTTGGCATATCATACAGTTATTTTTTATTACACATCATCTATGATGATATTGATAATATTATAATCATTATTGGCACAACAAACTCTAAAATCTTGGGGAGGGGGCCGGTTAATATTGTCTAAAAAACGTAAATAAGTAAAAATAAAAAGGTCATTTCAACTTTTTTGTTGAATTAACTGTCCCCCCCCCCACAAAAAAAAAAAACGGAAAACAAAAATCAATCATAAGACAACTATTTTGAAACTCATTTATTTTCATATCAATTATAAGAAAACGATTTTATTTTTGAGAAGTTAAGCCCTCACCAAATCCCCCCCTGGTTGCGGTTATGATTATAATAAACTCTATCGTTACCATGCTAACTGCAGATAATATAAATATATCTGCATGCGTAATCACACAACATGGAACGTAAAGCACCTAATACCACGATATAAATTTTAGTAAAACAACCGATTGTCATGTCAAATCAACATGCAGCCCTAGTACCTAACTATATGCAGGGCTATAGCGGAGGGTGTATATAGGCCCTCTGATACCCTCTGATATTCTTACATACCTTCTGATAAATATCATATAGGTACTCTATGTGATTTGGTTTTTTTTTTTATTTTATTACCATGAAAAATTATTAAAATTAATTCATACTGTAATATACTATACACATTTAGCTTATCAACATACACAACTCGTTTTCTTTTCTTATGCATAAATATAGTTACAGTATAAAATATAAAGTATAAAGTTACAGCATATACACTTGTCATTCATATCCTATACACCTATACTATTTTGAAGATAGCCGATTATTTCTTTGTTACCGGCTGTCACACAGAACTCTACAGAATATTGCCCACATACCTTAATAGTTTTTATTAAATCAAAATCGACTTGTTCAGAGTATAGTTGATAAGATGATCTCACTGTTGTGTTCGAGTATAGATGACGATAATGACGAATTACTTATAGATATTCCAGTATTAAACTTAAATAAAATAAAAACGGGAAGTATTCGTTATGGTGAATTAGGAGTTCGAAGAATTTGTAGGCGTTTCAATATTAATGAAGCGCAAGCTGTTCAAGGATTAAGAGATTTTATCGAAAATAATGATTTAGTACCAGTAAATTTGAAACCACTTTTAAACACAATTGCAACATTACTATGTTCAACAGCTACGAGTGTGAATGTCGGTTTAGTCTTATGAACAACATTATAACAGATTTGAGAGCGTCATTGTTAATTTCAAATGTTTCCAATTTAATATTTTAATGTTCATTAAATCTAACGGATCACCTATTCAAGGATTCAAAACAAATAGTTACGTTAAGTTGTGGCTAGAAAAACATCGTTCAGCTAATCATACTCAATCACGGATTAAAGAAGTGCAAACAAAATCTGAGTCCGGGAAACATCCATGGGATATTTTCCAATAAAATATATTTTACAAATGTATTTATTTTGCTTATTTCAAATAATTTTTTCATTATACCTATATTTATATTTATTAGTAAAATTATTATTATATGTTAGAAAATACACTACATATATTATGTTTATATTATAAATGTTAAAAATAAAATTCTACCTACTGAATTTATTCATAAAAGTAATTTATTATTTTAGGTAACCCGATAAATTGAAATTATTTTAGTCAAATAGTTATATAACATTATAATTTATATGTAAATGAGCTGGAGATTGTTAGAGGTGAAGATTCAACCTCGTTTTCCCAAAAGTTGGTTTTTATTACAAATTATCCAAAAATTTGAACATATAAGAAATAAATTCTAAGATGAAAGTATTACATATAAGTATAATATAAATATAGGATTGATTGCATGGTATATTATATTACGACTACAGCCCTGACTATATAGAAACCAACTGCAACGATGGATGAACTAACACGATGCTGAGCATTGAAATCTAATACAAGATCGGAAAATCTATTTGGCAAGCGCGCTAAATTCCCGGTTTCTAAACTATTTTAAACAATGGACTATAATTCCATAAACAATTAGTTTAACCTATTATACTTATATATAGAAACTTAAAATCAACAAAACGAATAAACGAATACAAATTGTCAATATTGATATTGGTAAACACGACAACGAATTGTAAGGACATATTGACTTACGGACATTGGAAAGGGGATAATCTCCTCAAATGTATTTTCCGGTTTCTGATTTCTCTAGTAACTATATGACTAATTGAATTGTATTAATTTTATAAGGATGGCCGATTGTTAAATCAACAATCTCTCTAGTAACTATGTCCTAAAATGGATGGACACAACAGGGATATAATGGTGCCCGAAGGGTTTTTAAGGGTATTTTCTGTGTCCAATTCAACACCCAGTAATGAAATATTCGATTCACTGATTATATCCTCTTAATTTCTAAAATATATTGATGTATAAGTATATTACTAAAATATGTAAAATACAGTAATTTATGACTTCGAGTTTTGTTTTTTATAAACATTATCGGTTTTAATATCATTGGACATATATATAACAATATCATTATAATCATTGAAGTGATAAAAAATTATATTGCCTAACCGCGGAAATATTTATTCTGTGCACGATGTATAAATCAAAGTGGTGGGTACACAAACTTTACTGTGTCCATGGAGGCATATACCTAAACTATATAGTTTAAATACCTCTATGACTGTACCACACGTTTGGGTACCTAGCTGAAAAACATTTTCAATTTTATTTATCAAATCATGGATTAAACACCACGTGTTATGAAATGTTTTAAATACTTAAATGTTCTCGGTTATTTTCCTGTATTTACATAATCATGGCTTAAATTTATGTCTTTAAACCATAATAATAAACCTTACATAATAAGACTGAGAATTTGAAACATTACAAATCACAAAATTTATGTATATACCTATTTTCTATAATAAAGAATATAGTATTATTAGTATATTATTAACATTCATGGTATGATCATACCAATGATCTAAGGTAATAACTTATAACTTATAGCAAATACTCACCAAATAGTATTCTAGTATTTATAGTATCTATACATTTTGTAAACGGTCGTCATTTTCCATTATATTACTATGGAAATAAATGTATTCTGTATATCTATCCTTGTATTTTATAAATAAAATGGTCATTGGCAATTAATTAAACTAACTTATAATTTTGTATTACAGTAAATATGGAAAAATGTGAAAGCCGTCAAAAGTTCCCATATTCGAAATATTCTTTTTCAGTTTTCGTGTCTATTCTCACTTAACATTTATTATTAGTATAAACTGTAAATACAATTTCCTATATTTCACAACAGTACATATATTGTTTATCAAAATATTCTTATATTCAATCGTTAAAAAAAAAAAAAAAAAAGTGCACTTGACTCGTTGGGTGTCAGTAGGGGTGGATGCACTTGGTTACTGGGCAGGATACTCTTGGTGGATGTATTGCATTTGAATACAATGATAAAACATTGCATTCAATAAAACGATTCTGAGCGTAGCTTCGGTGTAGTATTCATAACTCTTAATATTAGTTATATACTCAGCACCTACATATGTTTAACATTACATCAAAGATCAAATGTAGAAATAAATCTGATCTAACGAAATGATGAAGAAATGAAAAATCTGGATTTGACGAAATCGTATTTTTGCCGTTTTTTCGTCATTTTTTGGTAGTTTTTCCTTACGCATTAAAAAACTGTTGAGAAAATCAAAAAATGACCTCTTTAAAGTACCAACTAGGTAAAATTTTCTACAGGAAACCATGTAAGCTTGTAAAGATCGGAACACTTCTTCTGGTAGTAAATTTGTTAACGGGGGAAAAAAAAATAAACTTCATTGTAAAACCACTAGCTCCCTCGCTACGCTCAGAATCTAAAAAAAATATTAGTTTAAATTATGAAAATTTTAATTTAAATCGTCAATTCTATATTATGTAACCATAATAATTTTAAAGTCAATAAAAATACTATATGCGTTGCACTGCATGATGAAGTGTTTTACTGATCACATCGTTCCACGGGAAAGGATTTTTTCAAAATTTACTAAAACATACCCTGGAACACGACACACATCTATGCAAAATTTGATGTCAACCGTTTGAACCCACGAACTATAAAACATATCTTAGTATATCTTAATTCGTAGGTGAACCGTACGGATTTCTATTCCGTACAAACAAACGAAATTTGAGAATTATATAATATAGGTACACATATAGATAAATAACTAATAAGTATAATATTATAAAAACGAGATTTCACACGGCAATATGAAAATTAATCAAATATAAACGTATATTTTACAGTATTAATTATTATCACCGACTATACTATATAACCCCGACTATAATATTTCTATATTTAATTGAAACTGCAAACTTTGTACTTTGACGATAATGATGTATGTAAATGTATATAATATAATAATAATATAATATGCAGTTCACAGCTTGATAAAAATTATCGCAAATGAACATAATGAATTTCTATCTACACGCGTAAAGATATAAAGTTCCGTTAAAACGTGAATAATATAGTAAATATATGCAATACTGAATAAACGATATTATAAAAAGTAAAAATATATGTACAAAACGAACAAAAAAAAAAAAAATCTTTAACAATAGCACATGTTATACATATGCGTGCGTGCTATAGTTAAACTTGTAAAATAATAAATATGACGTACAAAGTAAATATTTATAAATTAAATTATTACAATTACGCGTAGTTTTTGCTCAAAACACACTTAATAAAATTAAAAAGAACTCGTATCAATGTATCATCTATATGAGTACAAAATATTGTGCTGCGAGTCGTGACTGATAATAATATTAGGGCTGCTCGAGCACATATCTCATTTTTTACGAGTTTATAATACATGAAATTTGAAAATGTTTATAAACTAGCAAAAATAACGGAAAATTGTATAGATACTGCATCTTAAAGTATTTTTGATCTAAGATGTACATTGTACCTATATTATAATGCTATATGTTAATAGCAGTAATACTTCCTAATTACGTGATAAATGATATAAATATTAGGTAATAGAAGTGTCTAAAAAAATAGAACAATTTTATTATTTTGAACTTTTGCTATAGTTTTCCCTTTTATTTATGAACTAGTCTAATCACATAATATACTGGAAACATTTTAGTTACCTATACTTTGATAAAAATATAGAAGTCCATTATCCGAGAAATTTAATACTAATTATAAGTATAGTTAGACACTGCTTTTACCACAAATACGGCAGTAAGTAGGTACCTACCTATCAAGGCTCGAAAACGTAGTTATTATTTTTTTCGTTATAAAGTTTTTCGTTTAAAAACGTTGTTTAAATTTTGCGGTATAACGTTTTTTTTTTTTTACTAAAACTAGGGATGTTTAGTCTCTGTTAAAAAATTGAAAGTAATATTCCTAGTTGATACCTATAAACTATGCTCATACCATTTATTTTATAGTATGGTGTAAATAGAGTAGCAAGGAGTATTAAAGTATATATATACAATACTTACAGTTAGATATACTATAGATAGTACACAGTGACGGCAAGGCTTGAAAAATTTTTTTTTTTTATTTCGTTATAACATTTTTTGTTTTATAACGTTATTTAAATTTGCTTTATAACGTTATCGATTCTTTTCATTATAACTAGGAAACGGATTTATAAATATATAAATGCATATATTTATTAGAATAAGCTTTTTGAAATCTGATAGGAAATGTGCACGATTCATGCCATTCTTTTTAAAATAACATCAATTTTATTTTTAAAATTTTGCATATTTTTAACTTTTTAACTTTTTTTGGATATTTAATGCATGTTTGTAATTTTTAGTGCATGTTTTCATTTTTAAAGCTTATTTTTGTTTTTAACTTTTCGTACTTTCACGTGTTCTTATTTCCAACTATAAAAATGTATGAAATTATTGTTTTTGAATACGAAATATTTTAAAATCACAAGTAACAATTTCCCAGTGCATAATATAAGGTAGGTAATAAAGTAGACTTTATCCGACAATAAATATGCACGATTTATATAATTTTTATTAAAATGACACAAATTTTATTTTGCATATTTTGCATATTTGTACATTTCTAGTGCTTATATAAATATTTAGGTATATTGAATATTATAAATATTTATATATAAAATCATATTTTTAAATAATGTACATTTAATTGTCATATTTTTACTTGAAATTCGGAAGGCTGAAGCGCAGCTTTTTACCCACATTTAAATCAATAGGTATATAAGATAAATTTACATTTTATACCCGCTTTTTTCGAATCATAATGATTATACGTATCACCGTATGGATGTATAATAATATGATAATAAGTATAATATCATATAATAAATTAATAAGTATAAAATCGAATATAATTTGTGCATACGATATGATTATACGATAATATTATAATATGCTGTATAGAAATATTCTATTGTCCAAAACTAGTTTTACCGATGTTGGCATTATGTATAATAATAATTCCTATAGATGTAATATTAGTTAAAGATGTGTACAGGGACGCCATTTTGGGGTGGACAGGGTGTGCGCTCGCACACCCTTGGAACTAAATGCATGTTTGGCCTAATATGCAACATCTATTGGTCTCCAATGTTTCAGCGACCTTCAGACTCGAAATGTTATATTTTGAATTACTCGTAATTATATGATTTATTCATACATCTGTAATGAGTTTTATTAAAGTTCAACAGTTTTTTTTTCAAAATTTTTCCAAGCAGAGTCTGTCTCTTTTATGTCTATAAAATTAATAAATATAAAACATTTATAAATATAAAATTAAAATATAAATAATATTATTACAATATAACATTATAATATTACATTTAAAATATAAATTAATAAATATAAAACATTTATGCAGTCACTATACGCAGTCTCAGTACAATATAAATGCATTGCGATTTGCAAGCGCAGTGAATGATTTTGGGATATTGAGATGAGTCATAATATAGTTATATATATATATTTATATATATATATATATATATATATATATTATATATAGTTATAAGACTGGATTTAATTGCATTAAAAATATGTCAAAATTCCAATGAAAATATATTTTTAATTATAATGATTATGATTTGTCCGATTCGTGTACATATTTTATCAGATCTGATTTATTTTATGGCAAAAAAAAAAAAGTTGTAATATTTGTAAAATCCGGTATTCCAGTATTTAGTCATCTCATAAAGTATGTTTACATAGGGACTGTAATGAAAAAATATAAATATAGTAGTGACATTTTATTTTTAAAAATTGAACTGTTGGAAATTAGCCTCTATGATCTTTCGAACACCCTTATGAAAAATTTAAATTGGACCCCTGGACATGTAATATATATGTATTATAACTACTACCCATTAATAATAATTATTATTGGCTCTAACTGAAAAGAAAAAAACGAAATAGTAATAAACGAGTATACTGTATGAGTTATACTGCATTATGACGTATATTGACAGTTTATCAACGAAACAAAGGGATTTGATGTTGTTAAAAAAATATTAATTGACTGGAACAAAATAACGATGCGTACAATAATAACCGAATTCTTGTCCAATTTATTATATTATATTTTTATATTTTATATTGATGAACAATCATTTTAAATTACGCGCATCGTATATATAAGGCTTTGAATGAAAATTGGACTTCCTATATATATGTGTGTGTGTGTTGAGTGTATGTGTTTGTCATATATACTATAATTAATAATTATTTATACGTATATACGGAGTAGACCCCGAAAGGGCTTTTAGTGTTCGCAAACTGAGAGGTCAGGTTAGTATACTCCGGGCACGTTAAGAGTGTACCCCGATTTCGGATGAAAACTCGTCGGCCACGCGCAGGTCGGTATTATACAACGTGATCCCAAATAACACAGTATACACAAAGTTTCAGTAGTGCTAACGTCCGCTGATTTTCTGTACCATAAAGTAAGATAATATGAGTTCCCCCAAAAAAAAAAATCCAAGTGAAAAAGTAAGTTGAAATATTATTATAATTTGGCGCGTTTTTTTTTTTTAATTAATTAATTTATATATTTATTGTTACTTGTTGAAAACACATTTACTCTATGAACTAAACTAATGAAATGAAATTAATGACATTTACATTACTTATAATTTTAATAATCCAATGACCATTATAACCTAATAATTAGGTATAATTACTAATAATTCATCAGTGATATATTGGTTGTTTGATGTTATTATATTATCGATTATATTTGTTTTGATAATAAAATTGATAATGACCGTGCTTTATTCGCGTCGTCACTTGAACATGGTGTATACAAATAGTCAATAAATATTGACGCTCTGTATACCAGAGTGGCCGTGTTCGACTGTACCGAGGTTGCGGTGTGGAAACCATTCGTCGCCTGCGCAACGAGGTACAATCTTAACGTGCCCAGAGTATAGAAGAGGGTATATTATATATAGTATGTATAAAAGCCACGCTATACATATCAAGAGTATATTGACGGTTCATTAACACGGGGAAAACTACAGGCATTCATGAATTCGCGTAATTCTGCCGTATCATCTATAATGATATTAAAATATAATATTATGTTCATAATTTGTGTGAAAATGGAAAAATACGATTTTTAAAAACGATAACAGTAATATTTCTACATATTCGCTGCAGTAAAATTGAATAGTTCAATAAATGAATTACCGGAAGATAGTTTCCAAAGACTACACAATAATAGCTAATAATCGTTTACATTTGAGCGGATGTCAGCGCAAACACAATTTTCGACGAAAAACTTACGTTAGCATTTCTCATTTTTAACAACTTACAAACATCTTAGAATTAATATGAAATGAAAAATAAATTATATATAACAATATTATTATTTAATGCCCTGCATTGTTTTTATTCAATATTTAAATTATTTTAAGTTATATTTATTTAAAAAAAAAATCGTGTTTAAACGTACATATTACAAAACGGCTACGCATGTTGTTCTTTATCTTATTTATTTTTTGTTTCATCTTTCTACGATGTTTTTAGGTTGTTAAAATGAGAAATGCAAAAGTAATATTTTCAATAAAATTTTATAAATTCATAAAAAAACAACAACAATAAAAAATTACATAGTAATGGAACCAATTATTATTTATTTTTAAAATGCATATAAACAATTTTCAATATTGTAAGATGATTTTTTTTTTCTTGAAATTTTCTAAAAATTGCCTATATAGAACAGAACCCCTTAAAAATAGCTCTATAACTACAACTTTTTTCTTAGTAATCGCAGAATCAAAATGTATACAAATATGAAAGGTGACTTGAATATTTACTTCATGCCGTAGCGTAGAGTTTTTAGTTGAAATTGTTTTTATGTTTTAATTTTAAAATTTTACGATTTTCAATCACACATTTTAGGCTTTCAAATAAATATAATGAAAAAAAAACTCCACGCTCGAGCACAAATAAGAGTAAATTTTCTCATCTTTCGTGTTTTGTATAAATTTTGACTCTGCGCGATTACTGCAAAGACAGAAGTTGTAGTTATAAAGTGTGGTGAACGTGATTTTTAACAAATATCAACGTATAAATAACAACAACAACAAAAAAACCGTGTACTGACATACCTATGACTTTTTTCAAATTACTTTTAAAATATAATTAAATATTTATAAATTACCGGATTTTCATTTTTTATAAAAAGTTCCTACACAGAACCTCTTCGAAAGCGAGTGTAGGTATACACTCTTAAATTACGAGGATAGAATTTCAAAATAATCGTGTAATTGTACAGTGTTTTATTTAGTAAAATCAGTCAGACTCAAACGGTCGAATTGTTGACTTGTTTAGATAATAAATGAATGTATAACAATATAACAACGCGTGTCGAATTTCTTATTATTGTGTCCACACTACATATATTATTATACGGCGTATAGGTATTGTATGTATATAGTATAATAGGTACAAACAATACATTGTATCATAATTTTGACATTTACGCTTCTTATAGATCATTTTTTCTTTTTTATTGCATTATACTAAGACATTTTTTTTATTTATACCTATTTCCGATTTTTAAAATATTTTACATATATTATACTATATATAAATAATAAATATATAATATTTTCTTACGTTAAATTTCTTTTCAAATTTCAAGGATTTTTTTTATTTTTAATATATTTTTTTTTTGGCGTTTTGCTCAATGTTAAATCTCCAGGTATGTCTCAGCAGGGAGCAGATGAAGCACTCCCTGGCAAATACAGCTATCGACAATATAATATTGTGTATGTATATTTCCCAAATAGATTTTTTCAGAGTGAAATAATATATATGAAAAGGGTGTAGTATGCGAGTATACGGCGTACCTACCTATACCCATAAAGCTGAAATTCTAAAAATGCGTATATAGAAAAGAAAATAAAACGAATACGCGGGTATCATTATATACAGTATTACGCTATACGTAACATATAGTATGACAATTTTACTTATAGCTACCTTTAAAGTTGAATTTAAAAAAAAAATCCTTTCTTGGCGGGTGTCTATATGTCTATATGTGTAGTCTGAAAATGTCAGCTATCTACGACCAGTAGTCTGGGCTGGGCATTGAATTCAAATTGAAACCCACTTCCCTCTTCCACTCTTAAAGGTCGAATTTCGAAAAATTACTATCTCTATTACATGCTCGGGAGTTCAAAGAATGTCGGTGCAAAATTTGTTTCCGATATCTCTAACGGTGTTGATTTGCATTCGAGACAAAAAAAAAAGAACAGCTTTCATTTATAGAATATAATATATAGGTACACTATCTAAGGTATTGAAAGCCATATACCGCGGTAACAAATGCATTTTTAGATTTCAAAACTCAAGTTTAGACACCTTATATATCCCCGTTGTGTCCGTCTGTCCGTATAGTTACTATATAGTACATAGTTACGATTGTTGATTTGGATACCTGGGAGATGGATATTATTTTTGTTTTATATTATTATTTAAAATACGTTTAAAAAAAATCAAGATATTTACGAAAAGGCCATTTTTTGAAAATACAAAATTTCCATTTTTATAATTGGAGATTTTTTATTTATCCTGGCAGGGAAATTTGTTTTTTTCTAGTCAAGGGATTTTTTGAGCGGATTTATTTACGGAGATTTTTTCCGTTATTAATCGGAATTATCGGTGCTGGATTATATAGATTATATACCTAATATAAACGGTTTGGGGAGGGGGCTAGATTGGCCCTGCAATTAAGAGGAAATAAGGAAAAAAAAGTCATTTACCTGTATCATTTGCATGAGACTTTTGAAAAACCAAATTGTTTTCAAAAAGGGGAAATAATAAAAAAAAAAATGTTTTTCTCTTTGCTATTTAAATTTTGTTGCACGACTCCTGCATATATGAGACTACGCTTTATAGACTATAGAGGACGCTACCCACACGTTTGTTGTCTTTGTCTTACATAATATGCATAATATAGCGAATCTACGTACCGCATTCTTACTAAGTACAGTTTATTTATAGTTAATATTAGAGTAAATTTACTTATTATCAAATTTGTAGAGGAGAACATAAACTATGTTCTAGCGTGTTTTTTTTTTTAAATTTTTTTTTTCAAAACTAATTATATGCATTCAAAAAAAATGAGTTATTTTACTACTTATAACTTTTATAAAAATGAAAATATTTTTTAAAACTCCACGCTTAAGCACAGTTTATGTTCTCCTCGAAAACTTTGATAATAATAGGTAAATTCACACTCATATTAATTATAAATAAAACGTCATAAGAATAATGCGGTACGTAGATTTGCTATGTTATGCGTATGTAAGACAAAGAAAACAAACGTGGGGGTAGCGTCCTCTTAAATATAAACTATTTTGCTCCTCATCCCACTAATTGCGTTTTTGGGTATATACCGCGTATACCATGCATGATGCAATTATAGTACCAATTACTATCGAAATGTTGGTTTTGCGCATGGTACAAGGACGATGTAAAATCGTAAACGAGTCGGGGCTGTTAATAAAATGATTATTTTTCTCGAAAAAATAAATGCTGTTAAACGACGTATGCAGGGGCGTAATTAGTGGTGGTCGGGGGGAAATTTGCCCCCCCCCAAAAAAAAATTCCATCAATCGGCCAAATCGTATTGTCAGTCGGCTATTCGTGTAGTATGTAAGATTCAAAAGAGCAAAATAAGTTGGTGATCTTTTTTTTTTTTAGTTTTAAAGAAGTATTTTGAGCTTTTCAGTCGGCCAATTGTTACGTACGACCTTTTTTCTTTTTTTTTCTTTTTTTTACTTATTTACAATTTTAAAGTAATAGTATTTTAGGAGGATTAATATGAGCTTTCCGCAGTAGGCCAAATTGTTAAACGTGTGCGAACTTTTTTTTTTTTTTATGCTCATACAAAAAATTCAATCAGTCGGCTAAATTAAGACACTGCCCCCCTCCCCCCAAAAAAAAAAAAAAAAAATTACTTCTCTACTAACCTGGATGTATGTTTTTTTTTTTTTTTTAATTTACGCTGCTTGTAAAGTCGCATTTTCATCCGGGCGAGTTCGTCATACGACGCGTGGGTAAATATATTATATTCAATAAAAATCACGTGTACGAGCAATGCAAACGAGGAAATCGAAACAGATTGGATTATGCTAATGATGTAATGCAGTCGACACTATACGTTCTATAGTGCCTATATTTCGTCCGTATAGAAGGTTATACGCGCGCATAACAGCGGCAGCCGACAGGCACGCGGCCGACGGATTTCCCGTCGTCGAATAATAAATTCGAACACGGAACGGATCGTGCGTCATCGGTTGAAGAACAAGGCGTGACGTATTATACATTAGGGTAATCGTACAATATTATTTATTTGGTAAAAAATATAAAAGGTTTATCTTTCGTGTACTACTTAGGTATATATATTTTTTGTATTCGGAACGATAATAGTTTTTCAATCGTCGTGAATCTTAACCATATTCGATTGATACAATGAATAAATTTCAATTTAATAAAACATTATATTAAAACCAATAAATATGTCATATTTGTTGATTTTATTTTTAATAATGTATATGTTTATGTGATATAATCTGTAATGGTCTATGATTTCGAAAATTCGTATCTAATAAGGTATACTATAACCTAACCTAACCTAACCTATACTCGTATATTTGTGTTTAAAAACGTTTTAAATCACGTACATTTCGCTGGCCCCCCCCCTTTTCGAATTTTGGGTTTCTGACAGTGTACATTTTTAGTTTGTAATTTGTTTGAATTTGTTTGATAGTTTTCAGAATTTGTTTGT
>JAIPRL010008475.1:0-20191 GCA_025469235.1 Pemphigus obesinymphae | reverse complement strand
AAATAATTATAATATTATTTTTTAAAAATTTTCAACCCCCCCCCCCCCTAAAAAAAAAAAACTTTCTTCAAGACGGCTTTGCGTAGAATTATTTATATATAAACATTAAACCTACATATACACAATAAACATTTAACACACAAATATAAAAAAAAACTTCACAACATTTTGAACTAGACATTTTTTCCATTTTAATTCTGCACAATAAGTCGTATTGAAAAATATTGTAAAACGAAAACCGGTGTAATAATATAAAATAAAACAAATTATTATGGGGAATATACACGGGCCATGTTATACCCGAAACACGGAAAATCTCGAAACTCTTTTCAGACCCCGAAAAAAATTGAAACTGGGTTTTAATTCAAAACCCTAATCCAAAAAAAAATCTAAATCTGTATTTTGCACGATATATATATTTTTTTTTTTTGGTTCAGTCGGTTCGGTTTCAGTGTATGAATGTACTAACTGTTTTGTATGAAATTGGATTAATCGAACGTTCGAATAATTTCACATGGGGACAATGGTTGTATAAAAACTTGAGAATAAAAGTCCGACCGACACATGTGAAAAGCATTATTTATATATAATAATATTAATAGTACACATTATATATTTTAGTATAGTCTCTATATTACACGATTATAGTAACTACAGATCGACATGCATGATCGACTGGTGGCCATTTATTCGTGCGCTTTTTCTAGGCATGATATTTCGTTCGGACAGCCGCAAGAGTTTGGTCTTCTTATCTCTAGTCTTCATGATCACTGACATGGAGTTAGGACAATTTCGTTGTATTTTTATCAGCGCTTATCAGTGCTTTCGTGGAAGAATAAATTATTGTATTTTAACCAGCATACTTTTAAAAGAATCGTGATAATTTATTAGAATAATTGCAAAACACATAATCTAATCACAAAATCTCATTTTTGGCGTTGTGACTTTTAAGAATTAGACAAAATAATGCAGGGCTAGTTATTGAATATGCTAACACTGTGTGATGAAGTTTAGTCACTACTCACTACAATGATTTAGTTAGTAACTTTTATTTATAAATATAACTAAATAAAACTCGACTACTTGTTTTATTGAAAATTACATTAGACAACACACCATCGTTATTATACCGTACATTATTTGTACAGTACAAAATCATTTTAATGAGTGTTAAAATTTTATACCAACACCAGGGCCGTTCCAAAGAAAGACTTTTGGTGAAAATATGAAAATAATAATATATCGTCTCTTCAAAACATAAAATAAAATGAAAAACGGTAATCCTTTTTTTCCCCATTTTTCCGACTAGAATCCTAATAATTTATAGTTTTCCCACTTCAAATTCCCAAAAATACTTCATTGCTTTAAAATACCATCGACTTTTTCAACTATTTTCCGACTGTACTAAATATTGCCAACTGAACTTAATTTTGCTGACTGCTTTCCGAAGTTAATGTAACCCATAGATAGCTGGAAAAGAAACGGTCGATTGTTATTTTTACAGCGCGTCACTACTCGTATGCTGTGTAGCCTGTGCTCCATTCTCAAGTATCTCGACAAAATTTGAAGTAATTTTACGGTACCATAAAAATAAAGATCGTGTTATTGTTAATTAAATTGTATAAATTAAAAAATAAAGTGCAAAAGTGTAAACATTTTTTCGAGTGTCACAAACATATTACCTACGCCATTTAGAGAAAGCCACACCAATTATTTTCAGTAGGTAGTAAAAACATTACTACGAAAAACAAACGAAATTAACTCTTTTGGTGATTTTAAAGATCAGACACCTACCTAAATTCAAATTTATAGAAAACAATATTACGGAGACCATTATACAGAGATTTTGCAAAACATTAGCTAAATAAAAGGATTTTTATACATTCGATATTGTACTGTAGAATAAAATAAAGATAAAAAAAACTTATGAGATCGTATCCAAAAGATTATCTTTTCAATATTTTATAAATAAGTATTTTAACTCTAAAACTGTTTTAAAAAGCCTTTTTGTTTGTTTTTCGTAAATTTATTTTTGAACGTATGTCAAAAGAATATTTTACGGATACTGGACTGGCTATAATTAAATTACTTTTAAAATATATTTAAATTGTTGGGCTTTTATTTTTCATGAAATTTCATAAAACATTTTCTATATAGAATCCCTTAAAAATGGTCGCACTGACAATCTTCTAAATGATCAAATATTGATATATTATCACAAACAATATTTTAATATTGTTTATAACTCATGAATCGATATATTTGATACTAATAATAAATAAATTGATGATGATCGTTTTTGATGAATAAAGATTCAAGAACCGAGTCCCTACTATGTATAACTATATAGAACAGAAAGGTCTAAATCTATTTTTGTTAATTCCGATGCTGATTGCTTTTAATTTTGATGTATGAATATCGAATTTAGAGTCAATATTTTAACGGTTTTTTTTTTTTTAGAGATTAACTAGGTAATTAAAGTTTGGAGTATTAACTCCTATCACATAATTTAAAAAGGCAAATATTTTGGAAGATTTCAATGTCATATTTTTTTACACAATATATTCTAACGAAGATATTGCAGCTAATTAAAAAAACGGAACACTTAACACGCTGTAACTTCTTTGTTATAGAGTGTTTTGCTAAAAAGAAGAAGTTAGTGCGTTATTTTTTTGCTAGTTCATCGATAGTCATCATGTGTTTGGCGAGATCCAGTACCCTGCATGCGTACGCAGTTTCGTTGTCGTACCATGCGCCAATCGTGATCAAAGTGCCTTTTACATCAATCATATTGAAGTCCACCACGGCCGAATACTGGGAACCGATAAAGTCTGAACTCACGTGCTTTGTATCAACGTAATTCACTACGTTCTTCAAGGCACATTGTGATTTATTTACAATTTCTTCTTTAATTGCATCTATGGACACATCTTCGCTGACACTGTGCAAGGATATAGTTTGGGTAATATGTAGTTAATCTAATCGACAATACGATACTGTCATACATCACCAAATGGTGTGAGTATTTTTGTACTTACTTCATGTAGAGTTTCAAAAGTGACGAACTCAAAATAGGAACTCTGGCCGCGTCTCCCACCACTTTATTTTTGAGATCCTCTAGGATCAAACCAATCGCTTTCGAGGCACCAGTTGTAGTGACTATAGTGTTGTCCAATGCCGATCGCTGTGAAAAAATGTTATAGAATACAGGTATTCGAGAAATCCCATTTTTTCTCGGACTATAATACGAGTGTTGTCCCATAAATAAATTACAAATTATTACAGAAGATGGATAGTTGAATGTAGGGTGAATATCCTATCCGAGTGAATTGATGCATTTATACCAATAGTAAAGTAAATTAATTAATTAATTAATAACTGCATCCGTAATCACTTCATCGTTTTTCCAAAGTACCTACTGTATATTTTTACTTATATCGAATGAAAAAATTCGTAAAAAAAAAAATATTAAATGTAAAACTGTTGTACGAAAATGCGATATCACATTCAGCGAACATATTTGACTGTAACACACATTTATGTGAGACAGTGTTATTGCAACATTTACCACGCAGATAACCTCAGATTTTTAAATTTTTCAATTTAATTGTCTTCTTGAATTTCAATTTTCAATATAAAAAAAACCTATATCATGGAAAATATAACTATATGAAGAGGAAGTGGAATAATGCACTTTAGAAACTCTAAATAGGTCTGCATGGCACCAAGTACGAGTATTTTGATTGAAATTGTGTTGTATTTATTTTTCTTCAAAAAGTGATTTTTCAGTTTATATAACGTGTTAATAGGTGATAAATGTATCAATTTTAATGACAATTTTTTAAATAAACGTAAAATCATTACCAAAATTGTCACATTTATTTTTTATAATATAATTCAGTTAGTTCAATTTATTCTTCAGTCTTTTCGTACCTTCCTTGCATGTCTTAGAATGAAAGGGATCTATTACGGTCAGGGATTTGCATGATATGTACTTTAAATAAATTATCTATAGATCATAGGCGTGTCTACGTGTCGTTTCTATCATACACAGGCACGACCTGTAAAATCAGCCGCAAATTTTAATTTTGTCTGAATTACTATTAGTCCAGTCAATGGGGAACCAAAATCGGCTTTAACTTACAAAAAATAATAAAGTTTTGAAACTCAGGGGAAAGTTTCGTCTTGGGACACTGATTAACCAAAAAAATAATATTTTTCAAACCAATTTTTTATTTTTATTGTTTGTTTGCTCAATTCATCTAAAGCCAGTTTTATACATTCCGCTGCTATTTAATATTTTATCTTCATAAGAAATTTCCAAATGATTGGATATTTTTATCCAACCAAATGGGAAATTAAACAATTTTTCTAAATGAACAATCTTGGATGTTGGAGGAAACAATGGAGGTGTGTGACAATATTAAATAGAAATTCTATTTAGATCTGATCGCACTAGATGGTATGTTCAATTGACGTCTGTGTGATCAAAATATTATAATAAGTCTTCAGCATCTCGTATAGATACGACATTTTTTTAATAATCCATGCCATCTTTAACAACATCTACTGATGGAAAAGCTAACTCTTCTATTATACAACAACATTGATTGAATTCTTCATCAATACAGTAGATACCGATTTTCCAGTTCTAGCTTTTGTATTTTTTGGTACATACTTTGGGCAAAATTATAAAAGCAATCAGGAATGTGTTGTCCTAAAATATGATTTGCAGCTTTTATCATAGTAATTTCAAAATCCTTATTTAAGAATCTGGGATCTGGATACAAGTCTTATCACATCCGGATGTTTAATATAGTAGTGAAAATATCTTCGAAAGATGATCTGATTTTATTTTGCATTAAAATATATACCTAGAGTTGTTATATAAGCATTTTATTTTATTTTCGTTTTACATACAGTTTAAAAAATAGTCTTTGAGCTAATTTTCATGAAATATTTTTTCCATGGGACTTTTTTATACCACCATATAAAACAAATGTTCATTATCTGCTGTATTTTCTTTAATAAAAGATTAATAATTATAATTTTTAGAATACAATGTGAATTTTTTAAATTTTAAATACCTAATGGTATAATAAAATACAAAAAAAAAAACCTTTTCATTTTATACCAGCATCTTATTTACGAATTATGGGACAACTCTCGTAAGTACTCACGGTATTGCATCCGTCGTGCCCTGCCTGCGAGGCGGTCAAAGCGTGCACAGTATACAGCATACAACTTGTGACAGTAAATTTATCATGAATAATTTTTATTATTGGCGTAGCACAGTTGGTCGTACATGAAGAACTGGATACTATATTGCCCGTAGATTGTTGATAAGAATTAAAATTCACGCCTTTGACAAACATTGGAAGGTTAGTGCTCGGACTGGTGACTATCACTTTTTTTGCACCCGAATTGATGTGTCTCTACGAACAAAAAATAGACACGGATACACAGTCGTTGGTCGGTCATATTACGATATCAGTTATGTAGTATATATCGAATCAGTGACTTCATTTACATAAGACAAGTGCTTGATTTGAGAGGAATACGCAAGGGGGATGGTGTATTCCTTATTTTTTGTTTAGATATTTTAAGGTAACTACCTCTTCTATTTTCCAAAGAGAAACGCTAAAAACGAGAGTGTTAACATTTGTTTCATTCACTAATTTCATAATAAGAATATTTTATTGCTTGAAAAATATATAAAAATTAAAAAGAAAATTATTTTAAATGTTGTCATTAGTACGAACTATTCGCAAGCATTAATGTTGGTGAATTTTCACATCTATCCCTCTGCCAGGATATTATTGATATCTTAGCACTATAGATTTTTACTCAATAAAAAATTTTATGAATACGTATATCAGAAATAACGAATACCAAAATGTTTGCCCCATATTACTTTAAACGTATACATTACTAGAAAAGTGATCCTGCTTCATGAAACCACCCCGATCTAATTAAAAAGAAACAACATTCTGCACCACATAGTGAATTGATTATTAAATACAATATCGGTAAAATACTTATTATTTTAAAAGACTCATTATGCAATTTTAAATAGAAACATTGGACAACTGAATCAGTGTGTCTTTTATTAATTCCCGTGGTGTTTGTTTGAAGCAAAAGTAACACTGAACCCGGACGATTTAAATCTACAATTATTAAAACGGGTAAACAGGTAAATTATTTTGTTAATATATTTGAATGATTTTATTATTGTTATAACTCGTAAACCATTTAATAATGATTAATATTATTATTTTTAATTTTTATTATCATCAATAATATCGTTTTAGCTATAGGTTTATATAACATTATAACCTATATTTTTGACTCTGAATGTATGTAAAAATTCTTGTCCAAAACTTATATTTGTCTTAAAGTAGACCAAAATTAAATAAAATATGTTTCCATCCGCATGAGTTTCAATCTCAAAATAGTAAATAAACGATAAATATAAATATTATAATTCATAATATATTGGATTGGTTATTAATTTTGTAACTAACCTAAAAAATACTAAAATGACCCTACAAGATTATCGGTTTATAATAGATTTTTACATAACACTTACTATGGCCTGTTCCTTGTCGGTGAACTTTCCTGTTGAGTCAATCACATATTCGACCCCCATGTGTGCCCAATTAATGTCTTCCGGGTATTCCTCATTTAAAACTCTTACCATCTTACCTATTATTCAAACCAGTCCAAGTCAATGAATGTATATGTCATAGATCTATAAAAATATGGACCAATACTCTGTCTATGGTTTATTAAAAACAAGAAAGAACATTGTAAGAATGAAGCAGATTACAGTTGGGATAAATCACAGAAAAAAAAATTAAATATCAAAAAATAATAGGTGAATTTTTAAAAATTCATGTGATCAAGGGATGGTATCTTCTGGTAGCATACCGAAAATCATAAATGACATCCAAGGAGAACAGTAAAGACATAAATACTGTCAAGTTAAAGTATTTTTACATTTGTGTTTATGATAGCAATGAATAGAACAATGATAATGATATATACTATATATTTAAAAATTTTATATTATTATATAATATAATAATATAATATTAGTCTATAATATATTAGAATAAAAATAAATACAAGTATTGAAAAAATTTAGGCTTAAAATATTTTTATTTTTATTTTGAAAATTGTAATTTAATTTTTAAACCCCAAAATATTATTTTTAATGTTTTGTTTTTATTCTAAATTTATTACTGACTACAGAATAATATAAAAGTTTTAAATAATAGATTATTTATTTACTATTTACCAATTTATTTATTCAAAAAATATGTTTTAAATTAAAATAATATTTTTAAAAATATGTGTTTTTTTTATATTATCAATATGTATAGTAAATATTCCTAAACGTTTCAATCAAATCTGATTTATATTTGGTCAGGAAAAATATTCTTAAAGTAGGTAGGTTAAAGTATCACAACTTAAAGTAGTTTTCCCTTGAAAATTCCCGTAAAATTCTTGTCGATATAAATGATAGAAATCTACTTTTATGATTACCTACAATATGAATTCAAAATTTAAAATTACATTTATAAAAGTAATAAAATTATGTACCTGAATTTGTATTCATATTTTATACGATAAAGTTTTGATATAGACACCGCGGTGTACCGAAGATCGATATTGCATTGTAGGTAAAAGTTATATACCTTATATCTTAAATATTGACTCAACCACAATCATAGGTATATTTGTAATCAATGGTGTGAACGAGGGAGGAATTATAGTGGATAAATTCCCTCTTCTCAAAATTTATACTTTCCCATTTAACTAGTTAGCTGGTTAGTTTTTTTAGTAAACTAAATAATGTGTAAAAACATTTGTCGCCCTTGGGAAAAATATGCTTACCTTGAACCGCTGTCCTACAAAAATAATGCTAGCACCGAATCTAGTTGTAATATCTTATCTAATTATAGGTAATTGGTTAAAATATCTAATTGCTATTGCAGTTTATATAAAAAAAAATATTGGCCCTAATCTATGTACGCTCAGACCATTTCACGGGCTTCCAATTAAAAAATGATATCTCGTGTTTTTGAAATTTTTCAGGACAGCATTTTTATCAAAATTTAAAATTTAAATAAACTGTTATGACATAAATACCTAAATAATTCCTAAAAAAATCCCATACGATCGTATTGTAGTGCTTAAAATTAATTTGATTTTTGATATAGTAATAAAAGGAAAATTGTGTTAAAAAAAAAACAAAAAAAATAGGCGTTTTCATTTACATATACACATTATACATATATACATTTCAACAAAATGAATATATTTGCTTGAACAAATAACCGGTGAAATTTAAATGTACGAAATGTATTTGATTTTTTTTTTAATTTCCATATTAACCGATGATTATTGATAAAACATTTAAAGTGGTGAATAACATTAATAAAAACAATGTGTCATCGTTGCCACGAAAAAACCTCCGATGTGTTAAATTATGATTTTGATATTTTGGTATCAGTAGATTCAGAAAAATATAAGCTCTAATATGATAAAACCTTCTATATTTTATCATGATTGTAAAATAAATTAAAAACATCTTATGTGTTAGCTACTACCTATGCAATTACTTCCGTTGTGATTAAATACGTGGTCAAAATATTATCGGACGTATTGATGTGCAACGATAAAACTGTATGATAAAACCACTTATGTGGTAAAATAATTACAAATACTTAAATTTTACTGTAATTATTATGTTTTATCCTTCATTTCTTTTTCAATATAAAAGGTTTTACTAAATATAAATTTGTTTCTGATGTTTTTGGCAATTTGTTTTTTTGTGTAAAATCGTATTTTAGCATATTGGAGATTTTTTATATACGACGATATAGGTATACTATATTATTATTGCTAACAGACTATATATTATACCCTGTTTTTAGAGAGTCTTATAATACTCAAGGTTCTTTTACGATGTAAATCCATATCTAAATATTAATTTATAATATATAATTAGTAATTCGAATGATAGTACCTAATGATTAAAATGGATAAAAATTTAAAAAAATAAGAGTTAAAAATATTAGAGATGTAAATATTTAACACTCAGATAATATAAAAATTGATAAAACGTATGTAACGAAATATTATAAATCATGTAAAATTTAACAAATTAACACTATAATAACAATTTATAGAGTAACCTGGGACAAGAGTACACAAATATTTTTCCATCACATATAAATAATGGTGTATGGTAATTAGAGGTTAAAACTGATATATTTTAATTACATAAGCTATTAAATTAGATCAATTTAGTTTAAAAATATAAATTAAATGATTTTTAAAAATATCATTAACAAAATAGTAAAGTTAGTTTAAAACGAACTTTTACCCCACTGCTGGAGTAAGAGTCCAATTTATATGGAGCAAGAGTACAGTGTAATTAGATAGATAGATAGATTTGTAAATAAACAAAGTATAAAACAGTTTATTAATTTGAAATAAAAATTCTTTATGTCTAACTATAAAGACAAACAGTTATTTTACAACTAAATTATAAGATTTATTATTTTTATAATAATTACGTCATTATCTTGATAAACATAAAATAACAAATAAAATATAGATACCTTATCTAATACAACAAAATTAATAATTTTAAAATACAAAATATCTAGATAAAGATAAAATAAAATATTTTGATACTTAAATGTATATTTAACTAACTTGTCAGTCTTTTGTTTTCTTAAAAATCTATAGCATCTACCTATTTATATAGGAACATATATCACACTTGAACACATTTCCTTCATAATTTGTGTACCTATGCCTCGTGCCACCAAATTTTACAAATACTACACATTATCCAGCTTTCAGTAGAGGGGTCATTATATTTTTCGTTACAAGCTAGACATATTTCTAGAGATGTTGTTACAGAATTTGTTAATGGACTTTCAATATTTGATTGAATAGCAGGTAAAGAAAAATTGTTAGATACTAACTGGTTTTTTACTTGTTTAGAATTTTTCTGGTTTTGATTTTCTTTTCTTTTTGCTACTTTTTCAAATTTCACATTTTCTTTTACTTTTTTATCATTTTCTAATGCTTCCATTTTTTTTTTTTTTTTTTTTGTAGGGCTATGAGGACAATAATTCAGATTACTTTCCTTTTGAACGACGCTTTCATTGAATTGTAACTTTAGGAATAGGAATTATATCTGATGGCAATATTAGAGTTTATACTTCATTTAATGGCAAAGTTTGACACAGAGGTTCCGAAAGAACCACTACAAAAATTGGTGTTTTATCAGTAGCACAGTCTATATCATCCCTTGTTCCATGTCCGAGCTCTACAGGCATGTCCATAATATTTAAAACCTCGGTTATTTTCTGAAGTAGTTTGATTATTTGTCGTAATATTTTTTTGATTATAATATAAATGACTTTAGTCGGTAACTGTGGATGGTAGGATATCTGATTTATTAAAAATATTTGGGTTTAAAAGCCAAATTCCACACATTTTGAATGCATTTAGAGCTTTTTCCATTGTTGCTGTTTTAGCATATGCTTGTTCAAAAATTTCACATATCTAGTATAATGTCACAGTTCGTCCCCGATGAGTAGTTGTCCATAAATCTTAATAAAATATGTAATGATCTTTAAGTGGTTTAAAATAACATCTGCCAAGAGGCTGTGTTCGATGGCTTGAATGTGGTGGAATACTTACAAGGTGAATGTAATTTTCATGACAAAACGTAATAGTGGTTAAATTTATATATGAGCTATGATTGTCAAATATTTGCAAAACAGGTAAATCTTGTAATCGTTTTGTATGTTTTTTAAAATGTTGAAGCCAATTAATAAAATTTTCAGAGTTAATATAACCACTATCAGATAGTGATGCTATTGTTTCAGGTGGTGTGCCATTTAAAAACTCGAGTTTCATTCTTTTTCGGGGGAAAATGACATTTGGTGGAATATAAAGACCACTCGCATTAAAACCGCAAACAGCAGTAACAAGTTCCCCACGTTCAGCAGCAACGGACTTGCCAACTATTTTTTTCCCTTTTGGTGAAATCACTTTTGGTATTTTATTTGGGACAGTCAGTATACCAGTTTCGTCCATATTATATATTCCACTATGGGAAAAATTAAAATTTGTGTAAACTAATTTTAGGTTATCATAAAAAATATTAATTTTATAACGATTGAAATCCATTATCTTAGCAACGCTGGTCTTTTGAGGCGTCCTTAGAGAAAACCATGTCTTTTTATAAAATAAATTTCCTATCGTAACCTGCCAATTGTTTTTCTTTGTTAAATTTATTTGCAATGCCACTTTTTTCGGCATATGTGGTAATCTGTCTAACTGTTGCAAATTTTTGAATGAAAGTCCTTAAAACCTATTATTTAAATCCTAACCATGTGAAGTCAATAAAATATTTCACAATTATGTCTCTTATGGTTAATACGATAATCTAATAAAGTATATTATTACATCAGAATCGTATAAATAGTTACATACCTCATAATTAATTTAATTTCAGTCAGTCAAAATATGAAACGATTGTAACACGGATGGAAATGATAACAAATTTGTTATCTATTTACAGTATGTCCATTTATACAAAATTGAATTATTTATTTCAATATTGGACTCATATGAACTTTTACTCCAGGTTACTCTACGCGTATACGGTCGTACATTTGCGTGAGAAAAATAACTTTATGTGAGTATGTATACAATATTATTGTATCCAAAATTTATTATACCAGCGGTTACATTTTTTTTTATCCAAATCATATATAATATTAAATTTATGTTTTTACTTTTAAATTATTACTAATTAAATTAAGACTAAATGCGCTAACAAAGTTTTTACAACTTCATACATTTTATAGATATAGCCCTTTTTGCTCTGTATATTTTGCTTAATAATTATGAAATCGATATAATTTTAAGAACAAAAGTTGAAGTACAAAAAACCTATGAAATAATGTGCAAAAAAGTTATTTTTGGAAAAAATTTAAATAGCACTTTTTAATCAGAAGCCTGCGATTTTTCTGTAGGATTAACTATAATACTATCTTATTATAACTTAGTTCGTGCTTTTTACTTCCAAATGTCAATGAAATATGATAAAAGATTATAAAAGGGGAGATGTCTTAATTTTATACTGTTTTCATAATACCGCCGATTCGTAGGCATTGATTATGCACTTCAATTGTCTCGTTGAACACTCCGTGTATCGTATCGAATTTTAATGAGTGCGCTAGCTCCTGGATGTTGGTCCATGGCTGGTTTACTGCAATCACCTGGAACACAAATATAATAAATATATAAACAATAATCTTATCATAAAGTTAGACCGGAATGACAATACAATGGTAATATTTACTATTTCATTTTGTTTTTCTAAAACAGTAATTTTCAGTGTTGGGTTTCTATGCATAAGTATACAGGATAATTATTTTATTTATTTATCATATTTGCCTAATTTTCTCTATGAATATTCACATTTTTTTTATTCTTGTTTTTTGTAAACTGGAGATACTTATTTCACTATATTTTTATAAAAAGTTAGAACTTGTAGTATTTTCTAAACTTGTCATTTTTTAGGTTTTTACTTTTTAATAACTTATATTTTTTACTTGATATTTCGACTCTGATATTTTTCTGAACATTTTAATATATCAATATCTGATATTGAACCAACAGTTTATTATTTATAACTTATTGTCATTTAAAATTTCTGAAAGAAGTATGATGTAGTCTCTATACCATTCCTATGGGGAATTCTTTTTATAGTACTTCGCACTACTCCGTTCTTCAAAACATTAAATTCTAATAAATAATTAACTGTTGGTTCAATATTCGAAATTGATACATACAAATTTCAATAAAAATATTTTGTACCGGAATAAAAAATTACAAGGACAAAAAAAAATGTTAAAATGTGCTAACTTATTATAAAAATATAGCTAAATAGGTAAGTATGTCTAGTTTATATAAAAAAAAAAAACAAAAATTTAAAAAAGATAAATATTCACAAAGAAAATTCTGTATATAATAATATAATAAAATAATCGCTCTATATATTAGATTTCTATACATAAGTTTATAAGATATACCTATTATATCCCCGTTATCTCCATTCATCCTTCTGTCCTATCGATTTGTTTTCTTTTAGTCCACCTTAAATGTCTGTGTCTCTCCCATTGAGTCTCAGACCACCCCTGATCTGTGCTCGATTTGAATACAATAACTTACGTTAATATTGGAATCTCCAAAAGACTGTCGCAGCAACATTTTCCCAATCCGTCCAAAGCCATTTATTGCGAGATTTGGCCGAAAACAAATCGATCTCGTACACATCGGCATTACACCTCTGAACATTGTCGAAGACAGATTTCTCAGCATATTTATTTACCTATTTAATCCTTATTTTTAAAAAAATGTGTATATGTAGTTGTGTAATAATTTTAATTGTGTAAAATTGGTGTATAGACTTAAGTTTTTTTTTTTTAAACAATTAAAATATGTATATATGTAGACTAATTGTTTATTTGTCCATATCAACGCACGTTTTTGTTATTAAATTTTACTGTTCAAAATTAAAACACGCATAATTAATACGAATTTTTAATTTACCCATATAATGATATACTTACCTATTGCGGATTAGTTTATGCCTTATGGAATATATATATTAAATAATATAAGGGGTATGTGAATCGAAGAGATAAGAGATAGCATGTGTCCTAGGTTAGAGTTTCTTAATATATTAAACATATGTTCAAACTTTAAAATGTTTAAAATAACGCCTTTTATTTAAAAAATTGAAAATTAAATTCCTATAAATGTACATATGGAGTGTGACGCTCTTTAAATGCGAAACCTGGACAATTAACTCAATGAATTAATTAAATAATTAACAATTATGAAAAAAATAGGCTGGGAGCCTTTGAAATGTGGTGCTTCAAGAAAATTTTAAAGTCCCCTGGATCGAGAAGGTAGATAACAAATGAAGAGGTACTAAATAAGGTGAAAGAAAAACGACAATTATGGACATTTATTCAATCTAGAAGAGATAAGATGATAAGACACATATTAAAGCATGAAAGCTTACTGAAGACAATAATTGATAGAGATGTTGAAAGATACATTGGAAGAGGAAGACTAAGGGCAGAATACATGACCCAAATCATGAAGGATATGAATAAAGGAAATTACAAGAATCTAAAAGAGTTTAGCTGTAATAGAGAAGCCTGGAGAACTGCAACAAACTAATCTAACGATTAATAACAAAAAAAAAATAATAATAATAAATTCAGAGAAGTACTTAGCATGTTGAGTATGATATAGTTGGAGGAAGTTGGTCCATCGTACCTTCTTTGGTTTTCAGACATTGGCTTTTAACGGGGCTTCAGTGTAATTTTTTTGTGAAAATCAAAAATTGACCTTTCTAAAATACCAACTATAAAATGAATGTTGTTTAAAAAAAAAATTGCTTTTTTAACATGTATTTTAAATTTAATATATTAATTAACCAGTATTTGAATAATTTTTCTCGAATAATAAACAAAATTGGGCTTCACCCATGTAAATAATAAATTATTGTGCAAAAGCTTAACTATTCTAAATTATATTATACTTAAATTACTTATATTAGGTATATAGTACCTAACCCAATATTGTAACTACAACAAGAATATAATAGATTACATTTTTATTTCGTTTAATTGTTTAAACCAATAATGCCATTGTTTATTTTTTTATTTTTTGCTACAATATAAAATCAACTGCGTGTACTGGTAATAATGAATTTAACAGACAAATATTGTAAATCATAGTTGACAGACCTCCTAGAATCAACCTTTACAATCGAACCTACACGATTCATCTTTTAAAGAATTTTCATTGAGCTAAAACAAAAAATTCAACAGAATGTACCTATATACCCATTACCCATAAATTCCGGTTTTTGTGACATTGTCCCGTTTTTGAGCATTGCGTCCCGTTTTCCCGACAAACTTTAAACGGGACCCTTTTTGTTTCACTTTTGGAAGTGGGGTCACGTTTTTATCCCGTTTTTGTTATCTAGGTACCATATTTCTAAAAGAAATTGTTTGAAAATTGACGAATGACTTTTTTTTACCATTTACAAACCAATTTATGAAAATATTGATAGAAAATTATTACGATATTTACTTTTTTTTTTTTTATCCCATTTTTTAATTTTAAAAATATGGCCACCCTAATATACACTCATCAGCTGCGGATTTTATGCTTATACCTTATTATTATTAAAAAAAATTGTTAGTAGAAAAACTATGAAAGGGTATAAAATAATATTGTTTACCTATTAGACTTAACAAGCAAAAGGAAGATTATAGTTTTAATATTTAATTAAATTTAAATTATTTTCTTAAACATCTTTTTAAAATATTAACAACCTTTAATATAAAATATAAAAATATAAAAAAAAATATTTACAAATATAAAATATAATAATGAATCCATCTGCAAGTGGTAATAAATATAGGGTGTACAATTGTATACGCAGACCTAAGACAATACGAAGTAGTATGGGCATTTAATACAAGTTGGTGTACTCGCACAAAATAAGACATCCGATAACCAAAATTGTATTAAAAACGAACTCACTATCGGCCAATAAAATTATTTTGTGCTTAAGCCGAGAATCATGGAAACGGACCCCGAGTAGTGAGGTCACGGGGGTAATCCCTATATGTATAAATGGGCCTCCGAACACCGACATTTCAGACGATTTTTAGGACAATCACTCGAGGCACATAATCCATGCCGGTAGCTTTTCTATTTTTTACGTATAACATCTCTCCAGGACGATTTTATTAGTGTTTTAATTTTCGGATTTAACAGAATTATTTTTGGACTTTTTGATCTACTACGATCATTTAGTTTAATACTTTGTGTGCATACAATAAATTTTATAATCATTTAGCGGGAAACCTCGTTTAAATTTATTTATTTAAATAACCCTACTTCCGTCTTCAATACTACATCTCTATGTGTCCTCTGACGTTCAAGGGCACGGCACGCACGTATCACTATCCCAGTCAGCCATTTTGTTATAAACGTGTTTTTTCTCTAAATTAAAATAATACATTTTATATATTATAAATTGTATCTTAGTTAAATAATTTTTCTAAATGTTTAGTTATTTTATTAAAATAACTATCCCGTCACCCCAACGAATAACGAAAGTAGTAGTGCTACGTCGTAAAATAATACATAATGTAGACATGGAGCACTACATATTATACAAATGTTGGTGTCGGGTGTTAGGTCAACTTCATCTGTTGAAAAATTTAGTGAACGTTTTTCTTGCAATAACAACGTAAATAACTAGTCTGAGACTCACCGACGAACCTTTCTTTGAACTATTCTCATCTCACGGATTAGCAGCTAGGAAAAAAAACAGCAGAGCACTCAACTACGAGTAGAGCATTCCGAATTTCGACTACAACAAAGCGTTCCTGAATCATCACAGCATGAACCCACTGTAAGTCATTTTTAATCATTTATTGTACGTCTGAAAATTTAAAATTGAAGTATAATATAATAAATGATTACTAGAAATCAGATAACCAAAGAAGACCCTAACATAGAAAATAATTCCAACTCTTTCCATTCGCATTTAACAAATACATTTAATATAGAAAACCTCGATAACACTAATAACTTAATAATTAATTTAAATAAAACGTTTCGAGGAAATAATTTAACAATAATAATAAATAACTTAATCGATATGGCTCAAGAACAATTTAATCTTAATACCGTGATTTAACTCGTGCCATCATTCAGTAAGGGGCACGGAGTCTGACCTTTCCGCGTGCGTAACGAAACGCGACTTAACGTTTCCGATTTACAAAAAAAAACCGATTATATTATAAGTGTTGAGTACACGCCCTTGAACTTTGGAATACCGACACTGAGAATTAGGTAGATAGAAAGATGACGGATAGGGAATATTTTAAACAAAATGATTTAAAACACCTAGATTTATATTTTGCACACTAAAAATAAAATAAATATATCTACTCAAGTGCAAATAATGTTCACAAAATATTTCAACGTCCGTGAGATTAAAATAATTTACGAAATTCGGCCAAGTGTGACGGAAATGCTATAAACATATAATAATGAGTAAACGACTGACGTGGAAATCGCATCTGAACAAAAATCCTCATAGGTAGTCTACTTTTGGTGACCGCGGACTCCGTATATATATATATATATAGACATGACCACGTGACCTTACCATTCTGGGAGATACCCTGTCTAAAATATGTTTTTTAATTATTAGGTTCATTCCGTTGATGCAGTGTTTATCGGTGCATCGATAGTGGATCGCCTACTTTTAGATAAATACCGGATGTTTTTATGTTTGCAACCCTCCTCGTGCCGACCCAAGGTATTTCTTGGTTATTTCTTGGTCAAGGTATTTCAAGGTTATTTCTTATATTGTCCTAGGTCTACGTTGCTAATGCACACCCGATATAATATTATATCAGTAATGGCGGGTAATTATGATTTATTTATAGGTAAATGCGTCCCGTCAGGGTCGAACGCACGAAAAAATTTCGGAAGATGTTTTTTGAACATTTTTTAATTGTATGTTTGTTTAAATGAATCATAATATAGAATCAAACCATATACCTATTATTAATTATTATATATCTCATAATAAATAATTTTATAAATTGCTGAAGTCGGACAAAATAATTTTCAAAATTTAAACATGTATCTTTGCTAGGTAGGTACCTACCTATAATAGGTATATTATGTACCTATGTTTGAATATTATACTTAGATATAGAAGTTCATGTAGGTGCTCATTACAAATTAGGTATGAAATGTATTGAGTTATGTAGATATTCATATTATTTGTTATAAATTAAATAACACACGATAGATTTAAATTGATAGTATATAGGTGAAATTAGTATATTATATATTATTATGCAAAGAACAGAAATTTTATTATAATTGAAGTTATTTTTGCTACATGCTATAAGTATGGTATTTTTACTACTTTTTTTTATAATTTTGACTTTTGAGTAATTTTATAACCAATTTTTATTATTCCATAATTTTATAATAATAGTTTATACCCACCTAAAAATATATATAAACGACCATATAATCTGTATTTTACATATTTATTTCATTTATCAGGTATATTATATTTATATATTTATACAAGTAAACAACATACCTACGATCTTAATTTGTAAATAACATTCACTCTACTTCATTTTGGCTTAGTTATTTTTATCTCGCAGGAAATTTGTCAAGCCGGGTTGTCAATTTTCTTATTTTTCTTGAAGTTTAGAGAGAATTTCAACACCTACCCCTTGCGTTTTCCTCTGCATCACGTTGGTGAATAGGCATTTATAGACTTAATAGTTAATTTAACTTTACTTTTCTCGTTTTTTAGAAACTAACTTTTTAAAAGTTTTTTAACTATAATCAGGTTTTAACTAAATTTGAGCTAACCTAACCTAATCGGTACGCCTGTAAGATTTAAAAGACATTATATCAAATTGTTATCCTAGGTAATTTGAATTTATCTGATCGCTGTAATTGATATTTTAGATTCTGAGCGTAGCGAGGAAACTTATGGTTTTACAATGATGTTTAATTTTTTTTATTTTTTTATTTTTTTTATTTTTCTGTAAACACTTTTTCTACCAGAAGGAGTGCTCCGATCTTTACACTCATACTCGGTTTCCGGTAACAAATTGCATCTAGTTGGTACTTTTAAGAGGTCATTTTTCGATTTTCATAATAGTTTTTTAATGCGTAAGCAAAAACTACCAAAAAATTACGAAAAATACGATTTTGTAAAATCAAGAATTTTAATTTCGTCGTAATTTCGAAAATAATGACTTTATAATCTTAAAATTTTTACCAAATATTTAATTTAGTTATATATTTACGTTAATTAAGTTTTTTTAAATTTTTTTTAAATTTTGGGCTATTTATAGACATTTTTAGTTTTCGAGGTTTTTAAGTCCTAAAAGGGGTAATTTTCGGTTTTATGTTCTGAAAATTTTATACAGTGTTAAATATACTTAACTATAACTAAAAAAAATGAATTAGTTTATTTAAACGTTGAATATTATAATATATTATTATGTTCAAAAAATTTACATTACACCATTGTTTTTGTAAATAACTTTTTGAATGTAATGATTAATTTGAAAAGTTTTACAATTTCCCGCATCATTTAATCAACGATTTTACACTATATGATTTGCCGATTAACTTCTTATTTTCCGACCAATAAATTAATTTCCTGCGTTTTGTATTAACCACAAATCTATATCACATATTGATTATAAATTTTAATGTATCGCGGGCTCAGAACCAAGAGATTCTAAATTTTTTTTTTTTTTTAAAGAAATACTATATACCTACATATTACACTGAATTTTGGGCTATATTTTAGAATTTGAACGAACCAATTGGCATTGAAATAATATGTTTATTGTGTTATTAATTAAAGAAAATATATAAGTTTTGAATATTATACATTGAAAAGTGCTCTCCTGAAAAATTAAAAAAACCGAGTTTTGGTTATTAATTTGGTTCTTAGGATCTGCCATATAGGTACATAATATATCATTATAATCAAAAAAAAATATATAAACAATGTAAAATTCAATAAAACCCGAGTAGATATTCAGGTTTATTCAAAATACGAATTCTAGGTTACTATAAGTATTTCAAATTATAAGTATAGGTACCATATTAAATATTATATAAGTTTTTTTAGATTCTGAGCGTAGCGAGGGAGCTAGTGGTTTTACAATGATGTTTATTTTTTTTTTTTTCTCTATTAAGACTATTTTACTACCAGAAGGAGTGCTCCGATCTTTACACACATACCCGGTTTCCGTTAGTTTAGTTTTTGAGGTTTTTAAGTCCTAAAATGAGTAATTTTCCGTTTTAAGTTCTGAAAATTTTATACAGCGTTAAATATACGTTACTCTAACTAAATTCAAAATGTCTTAAAAATCCGATGTCACAATTTTTTTTTATAGTCATTTTAATTTTTTCTGCAAAATTATCAATTTTGAGGTATTTAAGCCCAAATAGTTGGTAAAATGAGATTTTAAGACCTGGGCAAAAATTG
>JAIPRL010008474.1:0-20195 GCA_025469235.1 Pemphigus obesinymphae | reverse complement strand
ACTTGGAGGGCAGTTGCGGACTTCGTATCGGCAGTGATGCGGAAAAAAGAAAATGAAGAAAGGCGAAGACAATCATAATATAGATAAGAAGTATTATAGGCCGAAGGCCAAATAGGAGGGGTAGAGCCCTCCAAACAATGTAATAAATTTTTGTGAGAGCTGCAGCGGAGGGGTATTGTCCTAACGCTCACTCAAATCTTGTTTGCTGTAAAGATAAATAAACGAAGGCGACTGAGGGGTGAAATGAGGGAACTCGGTACCACCCTCAGTTGACATTTCAACATGTAAAAAAAAAAAAAAAAAAAAAAAGGTCCTGGATACCGGGTCACGAAACAGGAAAAAGGAAAGCCTTATGCTCCTGATTGTAATTTTGATTGTGAGCCCATGAGGACGTCACGATTTGTTTGTACAATAATGATATTTTACAATAAATGATAGTAACGATACAGGTGTTCAATCACCCTATCCTGGGAAATCATTGGTAACAGACTACCCTCCCCCCCCCGTCGTTGCCGGTTAAAAAAAAAGTTAGGTTAGCTAAGGTTATAGGTTAGGTTAGGTTGTGTTAGGTTTTTCTGTATTCTTACGCGATTTTTAATACTTAATTAATTCACTCGCCTTAATTTTAATATAGACGCCACTTACAGCAAAATAACGTTGTATAGAATACCTTTATCGTATTCGACAAACTGTGCAAGGACAATATTATTATAATTAATTGTATAGATTATTGTACAAATAACACACATATTGATACGGTGAATTGGTTTTGTGCTAAACTATATGTATATTATAGCTATACAGCCAAAAGCAACGCTCTTTGAGAAGTATATATTAATTGCATATTATTTGTGTTGACTTTTGTCTTTATTTCCTCACGCCAACGTTAAATGTATTTTCTCGGAAGTTTCCGTAGACTATAGCGTTCCATCGCGGAAACGGGCCAATAACAATAAACAGTGGCGGGGAAATAAAAATAGTGTAAATAACAGCGAACGACAGGAAAACCAATTAATAGTGTTACATTACTTTATTTTTCTAAATATAGCACACGCCGTGTTTAACCTTCAACCTTTTCGACAATACGTTTTTAAAAATTATTTCTTTCGGCGTTCCACAATTCATCGTCGAAAATCGTTATGAAAATCGTTCGAAATTCACTTTTCGTTTTTGTTATTTTTTTTTTTTTTTTTATAATATATTTGTCGAATTTCAAATGGATACTTTTACATTATTTGTCCGTCATCATATTAAATTCTATTTTAGAAGACATATAGTATCACTTAAAATATTATATAAAAGAAAAAAAAAATGTGTTTAAATTTAACTGCCAAAGAAAAACCCTTTGACTTTTAAGAACATTGAATAAAATATTTACAATAAATAAACCGTACAACGGATAAGGTGAAAATATTATCGTTGACGTTAAATGTACACTGAACCAAAAAACATCAGTAAAATTGACAACTATACATTTTTGACGAGGTAACATTATGTGTATTAATCTTATATATATATATATATATATATATATATATTGTAAAATTAATAATTAATATGTATGCGAGTACATATTCAATATACAAATTTAAAAAAAAATAATAATTTACGTGATTTCAAAAATTGCATTTCTACAATTAATTTAGATTTAATTATCTTCATAAAACATTATACAAATTATATTATATATAATCATAATATAAGCATATTAAATTACCATTATTGTCAATAAAGCAGATAATTATATATATATATATATATAACCTACATGGTATGAAAAAAAAAGTTCCTAGTTTAATGAGAATCAGTTGATAAAAATTTTGATTTTTTCATTTTAATATGATTGATTTGATGATAATAATTTGTTTTTAATTTAATAAATATCTTACCAACTATCTACCTAACAAATATTTTATTGAATATTTACTAACAAACATTTTGTTAAATTAACTAGACTTTTATTTAAATAAAGAGTATTTTCAATTTATTATAGACATATTGTAGATATTAATTTGAAAATTATACAATGTCATGATTTAAAAAAGTTTCTTTTATTTGGTGGATATTTGTATATTCGAATTAAAAAATTATTAGCTTTTAAAAAGTATATTATTCAACATGTCTATAATGATTTATAGATCAAAGTAATCATATTAAAATTTAATACAATTATATAATATTATACGAAATCTTCAATATATTCTTCTTTATCCAATAAATATATAAAATATAAAGTATGATATATTGCATTCTGTAATAACATCACATAATATGAATTTAGTTATATATATATATATTATAATATACTATGTTAAATATTGGTTTTTTTGCGAATTCTGATAAATGTTAACAACATTTTTCAATATATATTAAAAAATATGCATATTTCAATATCTAAAAGTTTTTAAAACTTGATTTTCGATAGAATAACTTAATTTTTATTATTACCTACGAGTTCAGTTTTCGTAACATTTTAAATTGTAATAAATAGTTTTGTTTTAATACCGACTATAGCTATGAAACCATCGGACAATATTATTCCTATTATCATTAGCAGAAATCACGACTTACTAGATACAAATACTACTCGATATTGGATATAGTATTATAAAAAGAAGCCTGTGATTATTAATATCGTTCAAAGTGGTTGAAACATAAAACTTCTTTCTGTAGTAGATATCCTTTTCTTAACAGTATTTTTAAACATTTTAATGACTCTTTGTATTCGACGTTATATTTACACTACATTTTATAAATAAAACAAAAATATGCAATTATGAATTTAATACTTGTATTATAATATGTATTAATATATTAAATGTCACTCCAACAATTTAATTTTAATTTATCATTGTCAAACTTTTTAATAAGATACGAACTGTATTTAAAAAATATTAACAAATTTTAATATTAACACAGTATCTTATTTACTGTCTAAGTAGCTTACGTATAAAATAATAGGTAAGACGTAGATATTAGATTAAGTTTATAATGCTATTAAATTATGCGACCAACCGTAGAAGTGTACTCTTAATTTATTATACTTATAGCATTTACTTAAGTAAATATAATCGTGTAATTATATAATATTCCTATTATAAGTATATACGCTTAGCATATTTAACATATGTTATATATTTGAATAGTTGAACATGATATTTAATTTTTTTTAATAAATTTTAGCTTACATTTTCTAAATAGGATTTCCAAAACTTAATATAATTTGAGTTCCGTTTGGTCAACATAGTTTTAATGGATATATATATAGGTACTATGTCTAGCGAATATAACGTATTATTTTAGTATGCAAATTGCATGTAATTTCACTGAAATTTACAATGTAATATATTGATTTATAAAATACGGTTATAGAGGATAATGGCCAAATGTTTTAACATAGACTATAGGCTGGGCCATAACTATTTGAGAATTTCATAAATTAATGCAAAATTTCTATTTTTTAACAGTAATAAGTAAACGCCCGGAATAATCATTTCTTAACAACTGTATCATTCAGATAAGCAACATCACGTCACAGATACTATTCAAATCTGAACCATACATTTATGAAAATTGAACGAGATGCAGGAGGAGTGGAAGTTGATAGATAGGTCTTTGTAATGACTGATCTGAATCCCTTATTTCTCTGGAAGTCTTAGAAATCCATTTGACAGGAACAAACCAGCCACGATAGCTCAGTCAAATTTTAATATTTGAACTTCAGAAATTCCTGATATTCCAAAGCATTGTTCCAGCGAGTTTTTACATATTTACGATTAGTTTTGTTGGTATCTAAACTAAAACAAAAATAAAAATGTATAAGAATAATAATTAATTTTTTCTTATATAGCTTTTAATTAATAATTATAATAGCTCAATAATAATAAAAAACAATTATAAATTCATAATAAAAATATGTACGTTAAATTACGAAACCAGCAAAAAGAATAAGGGAAATAACAAGAATAACAGTTTCATTAGATATGGGGTTAAGAATATTAGTAAAATTTAAGGGTAATTTATTATAAATATAAGGGTTATTTTATTTTTTAAATAAGTTGAAACTCTCTAAGGCAGTCAAAAAATAAATGGGAAAAGTCATATTTGATTTCTTCAACATAATAAACGCAAAAAAATAAATTATTGAAACTTAAATGGAAATTGTGAGACGGGAGCCGAATATGCCCCAGCCTAAGACGAGAAAATGTAATTATTTAAAACCGAGAAAGAGGAAAATGGAAGCTAGGGGAATTTCAGTATAGTAAAGGGTATTATTTGCTTACACCAGGAATCCAAATGAGGAGAAGAGAAAGACCACTTATCCTGCTACGCTTTGTATATAGTTTGGTTAAAACATGGAAGAATATCCTGGAAAATAATATTGAGAGAGGGTTGAAGACATACATATTTGGTGAATACAACTAAACTATTGGATTTCTCGTTGCCAGAGATGCCGATATCACCTGCATACAGAAAAAAAAAAATTTAGTCAGTCTACCTAAAATAATATTGAATCTAACTATAAAATAAAGTCGTATATGGTATATTTTAAGCTATATCAATAAAAAATTTATAGTCGGGAAATTTATAGGCGATTCAACTAAAAGTTATAGACTAAATTTTCCAACTATAATATATTGTTAAGTCACCCACTAAATTTAAAGTTAATTTAACTAACAAATTTAGTCTCACTAACTTAATGGTGTAGTTAGTATAACTATTTTTTTAGTTAATATGATAAAATATATTAATGTGGTTGGGTAAGAGTACAAGAAAAAATGTAATATAACAAATCAAGTTTAAATAATTACATTTTATTAAAAATATATTTTACATGTATGAATATAATACTATGTAGGTTAACAAAATATTTTTTCAATGATTTATACAATAATTAATAATATATTAAATAAAATAACAAAAATGTTATTACTGAGCTAAATAGATAATGGTGTTTATCCTAGAATAATATGCGCACATTGAAATAAAATTGTACATTTTATATATAAAACAGAATATTTGGGCATTTATTATCTCAGAATGAAATTAATTATGTAGACCAATTATAGTTATTTTTTAAAAATTAAAAATATTTAGAAACCAACCCAATTAAAAACTAAGTATACCTGTGACTTACGTCCTACAAAAATTTAGCGGAAACATGGCAATATTCAATTTTATAGACATACATCTTAATTTACCAAATAAATAATGTTAATAACGATGTAAAATAAATTGCGCGTAAAGCAAAAAATCACAAACGTGTACAGTTAGGTACAAGACATAACTATAACATGAAAATATTAGGTGGACACAAAAACTAAATTCGGAATTGGTGACATCTTATTATTAGCTATAATTTAATAAAAACTAATAAATAATAATTTATAGTTACCGTACATAACTGTACATGTGCCTGTAATTTGAATTTATAATTATTACATACAACCGGTGGAGTTGAACGGGTAAATCTAAACGCCACAGCTTTCGTAATGACAGACATATAAAATACAATATAAGGTCTAATTACATGTAGGTTACTCTCGAGTAAAGTACTTAGCAAAAACGAAAAAATACAACAAAAATTACCGTTGCGCCGCTACAATTAATACAAATAATACACAATTATTACGGTAATCTATATTAATAGTATTTGTAAATATCTATCTTTTTGTCGCATTAAATATTCAATTATATTTTATAGTAGAACTAACTAAAATGTATCAACTATTTATAAATAATAAACGGTACTAATTAATTTAGTAATAATTTAGTGCTTGTAACCAAAATACAGTTATTTCAACTATAATATTTCTACCTATAATAATTTAGTGTATTTTTTTTTCCGTGGGACACCATACAAATTCAACGTTTATGCTTGAAAAACTGAGTGCGTGCAAAGCTGATTCGATATTCAGAAAAAGGCGAATGTTGTATGATATAAATGGATTAAGAACAAAGAGAAGTGATGGCCGACAGTGAATCGAACGCAACGAGGAATTTATTAAGATTTTAGAAACGGATAAAGTTAAACGCTATTAAAATAGCATAGTATTTGGACGTCAAAGAGCAAGAAAAAGGAGGAAGAACGTAAAAAAAAATGTATAATGTTTAGTTTAGGAATAAAAACGAGAAACTGGCAGAGTGATGTGATATAGACACGTCGGCAAAAATTGAACAATGATGAGGAAAACGCGATGAAATTAATTCTCAAAATAGGTTATTCATTGTAGCATTGGGAAGAAGATATAATAATGTGGATCAATATAGATAAAAGGTGGAAATATTAAAGCTTGAAAGAAATAAGCATCATAAATATTTAAACGAATAATTGGAGAGAGCAATATCTTATTAAATGATATCAGTGATGACGCAATGAACGAATGTATTGGAAGAGGTTATAAGTATATAACGCCAACGTGTATAAATGGCGTGAAAAATCATGAAAAATATCGTTATTGGAAGGGTTGATGTGTTATAAAATAAACTGTGTAGCCAAGACACGTGAACGTATCTTCACATGGGGACAAACACACCCAATTTCTAAACATATATTGGACGTGGTTTAAGTAACACTTATTATGATGCGAGTGCAGAAAGTTATCATAGAATTTAATTATTGTAATGAACAAGTGAAGTGGAAAAATGCAAAAATAAACCATAGTCAACTTTTGAACGTATAGGAGATTTAAAAATAAGAAGAAGCTAGGAAGGATAAGAACCCAACCAAGTTCCAGAGATTTAACGTAGTAAATTGGTCCAACGAGAGGTAAATGAAAAAAGGTCATTGTATAATAAGGGACCCGTCGTCTAAGTTTAGCACCCAACTTGAGACCTGGATATCTAACTTTGTTGGATGGAGTAATTATGTTGAATTATGTTATATCTATAAAATTTCTGATTTAACAACGTGAAATTAATGTTTAAACTATCGATATTTCGATATACGTCAAAAATAAGCGTGACTCACAAAACAGTTTGTTAAAATTAAATCAAGAGTGTAATATAGAGTGATTGTGTTTTAAAAATTTAAAGAACTAGACACAAAAAATGGCTTTCAAAAATGACAAACAAGCAAAAAATAAAAGTAAATTTTGTTAATTTACAATCCCCCCCCCCATCGTATTTTTAGTAAGAAGTCAAAATTACAAAAGAAAACCTGGAAAAAATAAGATCTGCGTTAAAATACCGGACAAAACGCGTCCCGTTTAATGTTTTGGTTGTGGTGCCAGAACACGATACTCAAATACGGGACAATCTCATAATAATGTAATAGGTATCTCAAATTATACTATTTATATATAATATTGAATTTACGAATTCATTATTCTGTTTCCGTTAGTTTTATTACCTACAGTATTTTTTCCACCCGAGATATTTTGACCGATCACCCTCTTATTTCTATACGTGTTATCTTCTACAACGTTTTCCTTTTAGAGATAATAACGTACAAATATTATGAAATTTAACATTCTACGATGATTGATCTAATCGAATAAGTCGTAATAATTGTAATCCTGTTTACGTTAAAATTACATAAAATATAGCTTAAAAAACCGTTGGTACCTATTGTTAAATAACAATTTACTTTTCCAATATTATATACCATTAAAGTATAAAAAATGATATAGGAATCAACTTAATACATTTTTTTTCAATAACTATTCTTATAATTGGTAGATACCTATAAAATGTTTTATATTCTAATAAGATATTATTACTTTTAAACTTAATATGATATAAATATTAATAACCAATAATACATCTATCTTTTTTTTTACAATTAAAAAAAATTAAATGATAATAAGGTATATATTCAAGTATATATTGGAATAAAATCAACCTAATACAATAATGACAAGATGAACATTTATACAATTTTCTGTAATCACGGATACGTATAAATTAGTGCCGTATCTTCGATTGTGTCGGAAAATAAATCATACTAACTATACATAGTATAAAAACATTTTATATTGTACTTGCTCAATACATATGTATTATTAAACTTTCAAAATGCAATTTTAAACATTTAATAAGCAATATATTTTGGTATTGATCAAATTACGCTAAACCTTTCAATAAAAATTGTTTGAACAATTTCGGAAGGTTTGATATGACATAGAATCGCGATATCAATAAGATTAAATTCAAAATTGAATGGCGTTACATGACACAAAAATAGAAATTTCGCAATAACCTTGAATTTTTAACGTTTTCTCCCCTTTGTCCGATTATTGTAATACTTCCCCAGAATATTTTTGTTACTGTAAGTTTTACGAAAAATGCGAAAAAGACCGACAAAGTTGGCTAAAGCCGATTTCGGATGTTCGGAGGGATAACACGACGATGCGGGAGAACGTCGAGTGATAACGGAAATCGGCGAGTTAGGAATCGCATTTTTTCTTCCCGGCGTCGAAAGCTCGGAGAAAAGGCGAAAACGCAGAGGAACGAAAGCCGTTAACATTTCAAAACGACCGGACAAAAGTTTTAAAACGGCAATGGTATACAGGAACACGCGTCAAGCGGTGGCGAAAACGGTCGGGTGATTAAATTTCTATAACGAGTTTTTCTCGTGGAAAAAACGGGTAAAAAAAATCAGCACTTTATGCATAAGATTGATGTTACATCGAACGTTTAAGATTTCAAAATGTTTATTGGGCAGGTACAAACGCAAATAAAAACCATTCAACGTGATATCGAGCGTTTACCTAAACGTACGAAATATACCAGAAACAACAACGCATTATGCATATTATATTGGCACCGTCTTGAAATTGATGGTGTACGGTTCTTTTTCATATGGTAATCTAAAACCGATTGTGTGTGGTTGTGCACGTGTACAAGATACTTTCTTAAATTAACCTCACAGTTTACCATCAAAATTTTGTCATATAATAAATGTCGATGATAATTTATAAACTGTGTATTTGGGTTAACACTGCATCCGAATTGATTGGAGGGCAATTTGTTTGCTATCAGTGCGCAAGTCCGTGTACATATTATTATCACGACGCACGAACAATGTACATGACATATTGTTATGTTGTACGTAATATGTATGCTAACAAACTAACAAACCATATATTATCTAGACGACAGTGTTTATTGATCACAAGGAATCACAAGGATAACGCGAGAAACATGGTTGTATATAATATTATATATATATATATATATATATATACATATAACGATCTTTTCCGTAAAAATCGAGAAATGATTTCATCGCGTAATATAATATTTTTCGTCGAAATCATATTATTATTTTACGAGAATCTCGGCGGGATTTACACGCCATTATCAGAAATCACAATCATTACAAATATTATGACCGTAATTATTAATGGATGTGGATAAAACTCCAAAATTGCAAGTCTCCAGCCGAACTATTCAGATTAATATATCGAACTGGAACGCAAACCGAAATATAAAATTTAGATTTCTTACTCAATCGTGAATATTATTTGAGTTGACGAATAGTTAAATATAAATAAAATTAATTTTGACCGGCATTTCACTATTTACTTTTACGCAATGAAATATTTAAAATCAATTACCTTATTTAAATTTTAACGGTTACAATAATTACACGAAAAAAAAAAATAAATAAAATACTAAGGTTAACTTTCAAAAGGTCGACATATTGATTTAAAACATTTAAATATACGCTAAAAATATTGATCGCATTTATATTCCTAACATATAACATTATATAACCTAACCCCATTTGGTGAATTTTTGCAACTACGCGTGAATTCTCCATCAATATACTATTGTGCTACCTACTCTTTCAGTTTATTGATGTTTAAGATTAAATTTTAAATTAAATATAATTTGATAACGTATTTTGGTAAGCTTATTGTATCGACTAATTGTATTTTACTTTTAATTTCAAGCAAAATATATATATAAATATAACACTTTAATTTATCAATTTGTAAAAAGAAAACAATATATTTTCATAATATTATTCGGGCATATAACATAAAGCTTTTTTAGACGTTTTTCAGATTATGAGAATATATGAACATGTTATAAAATCGAAAATAATCCCTGTAAGGATCGCTCTTATAGTGATATGCCTAGAAAAATATTGTAAATAAAACCGTTTGAAGGATCACAGCATGCTCCTTAGCGAATTATAATAAATATTATGTTGTATAAAAAGATACCTATTTATAACCCACTTATAAAATCTGAAAGGAAAATGTCTAAACTGTTAATTTTCAAAAGACATAATAATAAGTCTTGTTTTAGGTGTCCCGAAAACTGACAAAGATTTAAATTATTATTATATATTTGAATTAGAAATAGATTATTGTGAAATATTCTTCACACATTAATATATCTCACATCGTACACGACACGAACGTAAAAATAGCTTATAGTCATTATGTAAGTGCAGACATCATATTTCTCCACTTTAAAACTAGGCACTAAAATACTAACACCGTAATTTACTGTTTTCTATCAAACTAATATTTCACTTAAGTTTTCACTAATTAATACTAAAAATCATTAATATTCATCTTCAACATTTACAACAATCTATTCTCTATTAATCTATCTTATAATTATCAAAATAATAGTCTCTATTTTATATTGTTTCTGGTAAATATCGATATGTTTTTATTATAGCGTCTATTTAATATTTTTTTTTTTTTTATATAATACAAAGAATTTTAACCTTACAATTATTAGCCATTATTCTTATTTAATATTAGGTATATTAATTTATAAACAATATTTAGAACATTTTTATAATATTGTATGAACTTTATCACAGTGACTTTTCGCTTAATAAGAATCAAATCCCCATGAAAATAATTTAATATTGTCCAGTGTAATGGATAATCGCTATAATTATAAAAAATAATAATTTAAGCCAATCTTATATTATTGCTTTCAAAATTTAAATAAGAATTTATTTCAAATTATAACTAAATATTATATCGATTAATGGCAATTTGGTTAGTAATAATCACAGACCCACTCAAATAGTTTAAATATCAACATATTTAAGCTCCTAAAGAATAATAATAGTTGAAATGTTACGATTTATGTAATAATCATATACTATATAAAAACTGATTTGTGAGAGAGAAAAAACTTTTCCATTTTCTCATTCGTCTCTTTCACCTTCTCTCCAAACTATTTAAAGTCAGCAACTATAGTCTTCAATCACCACTCAACACAGCCTCATGCATTCTTTTACCTTACACCGCCACTCTTCATATTACTTTCAATCACATACAATCATTTCTTCTTCAGTCATCCTCTTCCTCTTTTGACAATCAATATTTTATTTAATAATAATTAATATCGTAAAAATAAATAAAAAGGAGTTACCTATCCCTTTATTAATTTTGAAGTTCTTTAGAGAGTTTTTTTAATATGATTAATTAATTATAAATTTACGAAAAAAGCATTCATACGCGTATTTAAATGTATAATATAATATCATTTCAAAAAAAATTATTTAAAACATTTCTTATATTAAAAAATGTTTGTACTTCTTTCGCAATTTTCATTTAAATTGCGAATAAAACTATTGAAATACTGAACAGTTTACATTCCATGTAAAAAATATAATATCCATAACAATATATCTTATATAATACAATGCTATAGGTGAACTGATTTTATTACCATTTTGAAGTATAAGCATGAGTCAAAATCATTATTTTATGAAAAAATACTTTTTTTTAAAACATTTTACAATTACAACAGACCATACAAAATAGCGTTGATTTTTTAATAAATGCAAATTGTATGAATTCAGTTCCTGTAATATTCATTATGAAACATTCTACCAATATGCGATAACATACATTAAATACACAAATGAAACATAAATATAATAGTTCATGCAAAGCTTTTGACGACTATAATAGATGTTGGTAAGTTTGGAATATCGATCGTTTCGTCGTTGAAAACGGCATTGTATGTTTGGCATATGTGAAAGTTAAATACTTACGTTCATACTATTTGATTGATATACATGTATTGGTAATCTGCAAATGCGATTTCGAGTATTTTAAAGCGACTACAAAAGTTTTAGATTTTAATACAAATATATACATTCTTTGTAATATTGTACATGTAATATATACCATATTATGGTTAATCCGAATTGTAATAAACTATAACTTTTTCGGTTTCAAAATGCGAAGTAGTATAGAAATATCGATCGAAAAATTGTTCTAACTTAAATATTAGATCAGATATAAAAAACGTGCAAGGCCTTCATTCTATAAAGTTGTCATTTTTATTTATTTTTTCTTGATTTCCACAGTAATTGAAAAATACAAACAATATATGGAGAAATATACTGGTACGAGATATTTTTAAACAAAATTGATTTTTGTATTGTCTCTTTACTATACGAAATAAAATAAAATAAACAAAATAAATTTGAAACGGTTTTTGTTTCATTACAATAGACGTAAAATAAAAAAAAAAAAAAATTATAGCTCACCCACCTACCTATATCTATATACTGTTTAAACTAACGTAGAATTTTGAACATTTTTTTATTTCTATATGAAATTTACAATTTTTAATGAATAAAACATGTTATTCAAAATATTAGATTTTACACATTCCGAACATTATTAATAACTAACTTTTATTTTTGACCAAGAAGGCATTACGTATAGGCAATATGGGTACATTGTTGCGTTGGGGATATAAGGTTACACATTTATAATATTGTTATTATATTTTTAAATAATATTGAATTAAATAAATCCATAAATAATTTAGTAGGTATATATGTAATTTTGTGGGTCCCACTACATATATGTACCTATATTGACTATACGTAACGCCGTTATTGTTTTATGTCAATACTATATCGTTACTACTTATTGTATTTTATTTCGTTTTAAAAATATAGATTATTTTTTTAAAACGTTAAAATGTATATAATACGAACAGTGAACAAAAAAATAAATGAGAAATATTTTTATGATTATTTTTTTTTTCTTTTATTATAAAATGTTATAAATTATAGTTTACGGTGATCGGCGTCGACCGCAAAAAAATATTGGCGTTTTCACAAGACATATTGAAGAAACGAACGCTTCATATTATGTGTACAAAACTAGTTTAATTTTCCAAAAATTTGCTAGTTTTTTTTCATAATTCCTTTTATTTACGGGGAGCAGTCCGTATAAATATATTTCTATAATATGAAGAAATATTAATGAAGCACAAATCGTATACCAAAATAATTTTATTTTAAATATTTGCATTTTTTTTTTGTCAATAAGTCAGCGAAACCATACATGTGCCCGACACCAATGATAAATGATCACGACTTAGTTTATAGTATACGACGACATGTGTTTTAAATTTGAATAAAAATTTAAAATTGGAACGTGTTATTATAAACTTTTAGATTCTAAGCAGTTCCGAGCAAATAGAACAATGTATTGGTTTTAACATGATGTGTTTTTTAAAGTTTGTATAATTTTTTTTCGGGAAGAAACATTCGAGTAGGATTTTTTGTTTAAAAAGCTTTCTGATAGCAAATAATTTCTGGCTGGTACTTTAAATAAATCCTATTTTCATATTTTCAGTAGTTTCGCGAAAAAAACTACCTTTTATAATATAAATATTTCATGAATGTATGGAAAGTAACAAATTAAATTTGCATGGTTACTTATTAATTTTATTATTCTTGTTGATCAAATGCAATGATTTAAATTTTATTTAAAGTTAAAAATATTAATAATATAGTAGACCATCCTAACCAAGATCGACAATGGACGATGGATCAATTTGAACCATCTTAATCTGTATCTGGACGAATTTTTTAATATTATTATTATAATTTTGATCATTTAAATTTAGTTACAATTAATAATTTTTACAAGGGGCGTTTTCTTATAGGTACTGAATCTTACAAAATATACACCATTTATTTTTTCAAAATATTTTATAATTGAGTCAATAAAACAGGTAATGTTTTACTTGTAAACAATATAAATGCTAGTTTCACATAGACGTAATAAAGCGTCATAATTTATTTATTTGCATATTAATTTAAGTTAATTTTACAACAAATTATAATACTTTATATAAAATAATAATAATTTTTTTTTTTATTTTAGACTTAGAATATTGTACCTATTTACCTATTTAATAATAAAAAATAATAGTCTGGAAATGATGTAGTTGTGTGTAATTCGAAATAAATATAAGGTAATTATATGTTTCTACAAAAGTCATTAAATGTGTGTGTATTTAACCGTCTATCCTTGACTAAATTTAAAATCGAAATTGTTTTTATGAAAAACAAGCATGATATTCCTGTTTATTATGAAAACCCGTGGGTTTTTTTTTTATGCGATATGGTTTATAACGTGTATTTATATATACTTATATGTATACATTCATGGTAAAGTAAATGATTAAAAATGATAATAAAGAATATTCACAGTATCTGTAAGTATAAATAAAATGTTGCAATACACTTACATACTGATATAAATATTACATATCTATATACATCGATAATCGATATTTCGAAAAAGTACATTATGCTGCATTGCTGTTAATATGATAGATACACAAATCATAATATTTGTAGTAACTTTACAAGGATACAAAACCTCACATTCACTTTTGGACATTTGTATGTTTTAAATAAGACAGTTATGCGGTAAATCACTGCATTTAAATAACTATTTACAGTAGTCTTCTCTTATAAGAAGTGTCTGAAAAAGGTACCAAAAAATTCATTTTCCCCAGACATTTTATGACAAGAGTACGATTTTTACGTCATTTATTAATAAATACTAAGTTATATTAAGTTTGGCATTGGTCGAAATGTTGAATCGATAATATAAATCATAATATTAGAGACTCTCTAAATACTATGAAAAAATAAAGCTTATTTACTTTCTGTAGAGTAATTATAATATGGTAGGTAATTATATATTTTAATTGTTGTTTTATACTTTTATAATTGATGATTGTGCAAATGATTAAAATGTTGATGAATACATATACATTTCTCTAGTATTTTAGACATTTTATTCTTTTTTATTTATTTTCACAATATCAACCAACAATAAAAAGTTTCCTAATTTTATACAATATAAAATAATAATATTACCAACGCGGTCCGAATATAAGCAATATTAACGGCTGCATTCAACCAATTCATCCGTTCGTTCACAATAAATGTTTAGTTCTTATATGCCCATTTTCACTCCGTTAACTTGAAGTTAGACTTATAAGTAAGCAAAAGGTAAAATGTTGTTTGATATTAATTATTTTGATTTTAATCAAATATATAAATAAGCTATACATGTTTTCAAACATATAGAATATAGCAATTTAATGTAAAATTGCGATATTTATTTTGCATAGTGTATGATGAAGAATGAATCATGTCAGTAATAAATATACATAAAAATAAACAATAATATAAAATTTTACATAAATATTTATAAATATATTTATTATATTTAAATAAATATATAGTTGTGCTATTTTTGAAATCAAGAAAATATAATCTTTCTAAGATTATGATTAGAAAATATGTATAATATTTAGTTATTAAAAATAACTAAATATTGAATATAACAACACAATATTATTTGACCTATTTTACAGTCATTGATAAAATGATGTTATATTTTACTGTATACTATGAATGGAAACGAATAAACTGTCGGTTTCATATTAGTATAATAATGTGTGGGTTTTTAAGGTTGTGTTTAATACGTTTTATGGTGTTGACATTTCTATGAAATATTATATAGCAGTATACTTTAAGTAACACCAGTAAAATATACTTTGAAGTGTTTACTAGGTTTTTACTTTCCTCTCGAGTCATTTAAAAGTATTTGGTTTTACAATAGTGATCCAACTACACATCGTTTATACTTTAGAGATAAGAATACTAGTACATTTCTTCGCGCTGATATTTAGAAGACTGCGAGGTCGGAATATTTGTCTGGATAAAATTTCAATCATTTTACAATATATTCAAAATTAAACACGTGTTATTAAAATGAATTGCTATTAAATTATTTGCGGTGTGAAAATCCAAATTATATCATATTTAGTCTCTTATATATTATGACGTAGTGTGACATATTGTCAAGTGATAACGTAATTAATATTGCATTATTAAATGGGATTGTTCAGTATACTATTAAAGGGAAAAATATAACGTTTATCGATGACTCGAAAGAAAATAACGTAATTGGCACACGGGACAGAGTAATCGAATATGTGTGGGCGTACAGTCGCTGGGTGAGTAATTTGCTAAACCCTCGTGTTGATGCGATTATCGTTGGTTTTCAAAGTTTGTCGGTGATTGCCGATTCGATGGTATTTAGAGATTTTTCCGTTTTCTACGATGATTTACGACATCGCAACCACTGATGCTGTACTATACTATTATTGAAAAACGAGTATTTTCTACCGTAAATACAGATAGGTATAAGTGATTGTGATTTTGATGTTTATGATACTTCATTAATACCTGACTACGAAAACGATAATTCGAGTTTTGGCTGGTTGATTAAAATACATAGATTATAGTCCGTAATTTGTGCGGTCTTTGTTGTATTCGAAATACTAGTTGTACACTCGTCTTTATTGTAGGGAGTTTTAATTAAATTAATATATAATTATTTAATCGATAATAAGCATTACAGGTACGAATTTATGAATTATTATGGCCACATCACCGGAGGTTTGGGAAATTAACCAATTAAAAACCAAAAATACCCACCATTCTTTAATTTTTATTTTTTTTTTAACTCAATTATTTAATTATTTTTCCATAAGTTGAAACTTTAGTTTCTTAAATTAACTAATATTTAACATTTTTTAATTCACAACAGTTAATTAAATACATATTCGGAGCAAAATAATGTTGTTTTAATTTCGTTATATCTAAATAATTTCATTTATAATATAATAATATATTTATTTATTATTAATAAATGAATATTTAAGAACGTAAAAACGTTTTTCTTTTTTGTATTTCCAAATATTAGTCTGGTGTTCTGATTCGACATCAAAATCGGAATTTTCAAGAAATCAATGAAAAAAAAAAACATCAATTAACCTATCTGAATTTCGTTTTTAAATAATTTTAATACAAAAATCATCAATTGAACTCACTTGATCACATTACATAATTTGGTAATAAATTCAAATTGACGTAGAATTAAACTACCAGAATTACCCACAAAAATCACATTTAAGGAAACAAAATTAGATTATAATTACACGACGGTTATAATTATAAAACGAGTTAATAACTTAATTCTTACGTTAAAATATGGAACACCCTGTTTTATATCTTTATTTTATGTTATTATGTCACTACCCATATAAAAACGTTCAATAGTCTGACATCAATAGCATTATAATGATAATAATAATATATTAGATTATATTGTAAATCATAAATACAGATGTCTATAAAATAACCTTTTGTAAAATAAAACTCAGTCAAATTTATAATACCTTAATAATAATTATTATTATATAATCAGTATAGGTATAGGACCTATATAATCGTCAACTAGAAGATAAACCAACACATATTAATTCAATATATACCATTATTATGTACGAAATAAAAAATAACAATTTATTTGAATAACTTTTTCCAGTCAATATACTTTCGAATATACTATATCTCGAAAACCCACGTGTTTACCATTATCAGAATCAAGGTTGTAATAATTCAGTAATAATTATTAAGTAAAAAATAAAATTTTAAATATTTAAATATATTTTAAAAGTACCTAATTTAAAAATAGACTTATATCATTACCGTTTTTAATTGTAGGGTAATCACGATATTTGATTAAAAAAAAAACATGTATTTCATTTTTATGAACTTGAAAATACAAGTCATGTAGATGAAGTAAAAAATAAATTATAAAGCATAAAATTATCCAGTGACTGATGGTGTAGATTTTTGACACGTTATGCAATTTTACTCATTTTATAAAGCGTTAAACAATTTTTAATTCGATATTTTAACAGGTCACAAAACGTTATACGTTTGAGATATTCAAAAATGCATATCTCAAAAATCGGCTCCATCAGTCGCTAGATAATGTTGCTATAATGTTATAATAATGTAGCCATAATTGTTTTTTGTTTTGTATTTCTAACATGTTTATATATTGATAAAAATAAAAATTCTAATGCAATTTTTCATTGAAAAATTTCCATTGTAGCGTATTTTTAACAGGAGTAAAGTTTTCCCGTTAATAGTACCAAACGAAAATATTTAATTAATTTACATAAATATATCTAACTATTCTCTAAAGTTTATTACCTATTAAGTTAATGTATTAATTTAACATTCTCTCTTAAGATGACTTCGCACACCCCATTTTTAAGGGATTATGTACATATATGCAATTTTTTTTAAGAAATTAAATATTTAAATTACAAAATTAGAATAGATATTTTAAGAGAAATAAAAATTTAATAAACAAAGAATATTTTAATATAATTTAAAGCCAATTAAAAAGTATTCCTGTATCAATACTATTTTTTATTTTTGTTTAATCACGATATTTGTTAAAAAATACATTTACCCAAAACAAATGAAATGGCTTTTTAAAATGATTTTAAAGTTATAGCAACTATTATAAAATTTGTGGATGACAACATTCCAGAGATAACCCCGTTGGGATTGTGCAGTTTTCTATATACTAAACTGGTATCAAAGGTACAAAATACAATTATCCCCCAATTTAAGACACTATAACTTTTTTTAAACATATTATTTGAAAAAATGACGATTAGATTATCTCCAAAATATTGTTTTCTATAAATTGTATAATAAGTGTTTTAACTCTAAAATTATTTTAAAATGCCATTTAATTTATTTTGCGTAAACATGTTTTTACCGTTGAAAATCTTCAGTGTGACGTCTTCTTAATAATAAACCTTCTGTTCTATTTTTGTAGAGAGACATAATTCAAAACTCGAATTGGAATCCAAACACTTGGTTTTTCCTTTTCATTTTGTTGATTTTCAATTTTTCGATTAACCATTATTTTCTAATATAACAATATATGTGAGAACTAATTATATTATTTTCTATGTTTAACAATATTTTACTAAAACAAAAATATTTTAATATTATAATTCATTACGAAAATAGTTTTATATTATAATGATTGTCCAAGATAACAGTATAATATTAATATATTAATATATAATTATATCTTTCTGTATCTTATGATCCACGTTTATTTTATATCCGGAAAAATTATTAGAAAATTGAATACAAGATAGGAAAAGCCCAGTCTGTAAGCGTACTAAATTCTCGATTTTTAAACTATTTTAAACCAAAAACTAAAAAATATATAAAATAACAAATAATATCTATCTCTCTGGTAACCAAATAAACAATCGAACTATGTACTATTAACTATGGACAGCACTTAGGAATAAAAGGTGTTTAAACTTAAACGTATTTTATTAATTTTTAATTTATAAATAGTTCTATATAAAATAAGTACGTTATATATATATATATGACATAAAGTAATCTGTGCCTATATAAACTATTATCAAAGGTTGTATTAAATGTATTGTAATTAATAAATCGAATTATTTATTAAATATAAATGAAGTTGTGAGGTCGGTAAATTTATTAAAAAATTTTACGGGTTAATATAATATACATACATTTTACTGATTTTTTTTTTTTTACCTTATTAAATTTTTAAATGTTTTTACTAGTGTTATATTTTATATTTAGCATAATAAAGTGTATATTATAATGTATAATAATAAAATGAATATAATGACCATTTCCTGTAAAGAACTTTAGAAAATGGTAAAATTAAGATTTTTTTGATGTTAAATATATAAATAACTAAATAATTATAAAAAAAATAGTTCATGAGGTTATTTCCTAACATAAAAAATTAATTTAAAAAATTCACAAAAATAAATAAATATACATAATTAAATAAAATTTACCAATTTACCGAAATTTTATGATTAAATTTAGCAACAATTTCTTAACTGTAAATTCCATATCTCTAGCAGTGTTGGAACAGATAACTCATTTTGTTATCTAGATAAAAGATATAGATAATGACAGAAGGATTATCTAAGATAAAGATAAAAGATACATTTTGGTTATCTAGATAAAAAGATAAGATAATTTATTAAAATAAACT
>JAIPRL010008473.1:0-20195 GCA_025469235.1 Pemphigus obesinymphae | reverse complement strand
AGTTTCAGAAATGTACTTTGCACATTCCTGAGCAACAATCCTACACATATTTAATACAACGTTTGCAATATCTGGATCCATTGTAAAAAAAACACTGAACCGAACAATATCACAACTCCTGAAAAAAATACTTTTACAGCACGATTGTAAAAAACTTTAAAATCGTGCCATACAGAATACGTAGGTATATTTTCGCCCCTGAGATATCAATTCGGATATAAACTGATAACCACGTCCGTATTGATAACTGACAATGTAAACACTTTCATCCGTATTCTTATCAGTGGGATACTATCCGTGTTTGTATTATGTACAAAACTTGTCCGTGAGCCACGAACGTGGTTACTTTGAAAGTGTTTATAATCGTGGTTTAGTGATAGGCCTCTGGTCGATTTAGAACAGTTTAAGATATGATATGATTAGAAATTATGAAATTACATTCTGTGCTATAAATTTAAGGATAACTTCTTTCAAATAGTTTGTTGTTGAAAATTTAAATTATTCTTAGATTAAGATTTCTTAAAAAATTAATCAACTTATTTTATAAACGAATTAATTTCTTGTATGAAACTTCAATAATAATATAAATACTGAATTATATATAGTAGGTACCAAGTGGTAAGTACAAATAAAATGTATATGGCACATAATATATTATAATTTATATAAGAACCATTGATTTTGTTATTTGTATTTCGTACTTAAACTATTCTATATAGTTGATAGACAGAATAAGTTAAATTTAACTCATTTTGTGGTTTATTATTGAAATTTTATGGTTGACCAAATGTCTATTAGTACAGGATAATTTGGTATGAACCACCATATAATAATATTGTAGTACCTACAGTATTATGTACTGTATTATTGTATACTTCGAATTTTTAACATTAAAAATTTATTTATTTACAGTGTATTCAGTTTCAAAGTATTTTAATCAGAAAGACCAATAGTGTATTTTACCTTTGACAATAGGGGGGGGGGGTGAAATCAATGTTTTATATGTATTAAATACATATTATATTTTCAGAATCAAAAATGTTTTAGTTAATTGCCAATTTTTTGAGTGAGGGGGGAGAATGCCCCCATCAACCCGTGTACATTACGATTGCTTATGCACCTTTTTCAACATTACGACTGTGTATGTTTTACCTGGCCAAATTTATAGCAATATTGCTATTGTTCATAGGCTGCTATAGTAGTACTGTCACTTCTCTCACTCAGACGGTTTAATTCAAACATATCCCCCATGGTAAAAATATACCAATGTAGTTTAATCATGATATTTTCCCATTTGCTAATAGGTTAAATTAAAAATGGTATCAAGGGTTCGTCTTTAGGTCATATATATAAACAACTTATTAATATTCACAAAAATGTGCGTTTCAATAATTAAGTTAATGTCAAAAAAAAAAATCTCTACTCCCTACCTTTATTTGTATATATTATCAGTTGGCAACATTGCACTCATATTTTTGCCTATTTATGTATATTTATAAAATCAAACAGATTAAAAATATTTGAATATATTTTAAAATAGAACTGTGTCAGTACCATTTTTAATTGTCGTGTAATCACAATATTTGTAAAAAAAACATGTTTACTCATTTTTCATTTTTATTAACTCGAGAATATGGTAGAAAGATGAAATAAAAAATAAATTATAAAGAATAAAAATATCTAGCGACTGATAGAGCTGTTTTTTGATATTTGCATTTTATTTACGTTTTATAGGTGTGTTAATAAAATTAGCTAATTCTACATTTTCACATATTATAATGTTGAAGAGAAAAATAAAAAAGCTTATTTAAAAAAAAAATGGATTGAATGAGTAATACAAAAAGCAGAATATTTCAGGGGCTGATTAAATTATATTAATATTATACATCAATCATGAAGTCAGGGAAAGTTAATATTGAAAAATATAATATAATATAATAGCGAGAAAAAAATTATTAAAATTTTTTTTTAAATTATTTAAATTTTTTTAAAAATTAAAAATAAATCAACCCGATTTCCGTCAATGTCTTTTATCTTGAGGACTGACAGTTCACAATTTTATTGTACTGTATGTATAATGTCTTGAAATCATTAAATTAAGCCCTGGCTGTATCTAATAACTAATACCTACTAATAATTAAAATAAAATAAATATAAATATTTTATGAATGCTTGTACCTAACTATGTGTTTATTATTTTAGGAAAAAAATAATTATGGAAGTTAGTGGTAGAGTAGAAACTTTGTGCTCGAAATTAAAAAGACAGCTTCCACCTGTCGAAATAATACAACACAGATCAAAGAAACAAAGAAGTCAAGTTAACAAAGATAGTTTTGTAAAGCCTTACACTCTAAATTCAAAAACAGATGAAAAAATTAATTTAAGAAAATTGCAAAATGAAATAGTTAAATTTACAACTAATTTTGATGCACGAAATACTAAAGCAAAGGAGCAACTTGCTATCAAACTAGGAGCAAAACCTAGAAAAAACGATCATATAAATTATAAACAATTGAAGGAAAAATTACAACAAGAAGCACAAAGAAAAAAAAATCAAGAACAACTTTTTAAATTACCAAAAACTATGATAAGAACATCAAAAACAAATAAAAGACAGATTATGAAAAAAAATAAACAATCTATTGATATAATTAAAAATTATGGAACAATAAAAAATAAAAAATAATGTTATAACAAAATGATAAATAAATAAATGTAATACAAATATTTTTGTTATTTTAACAATGAATTGTTTATGTGATATTATGTTTTTTTTTTTTTGTTATATAGGTATTGAATATAATTCTATAGGTACTATTAATAATGTAACATATTATAATTGTACTTAATTCTTTGTTTTATAATTTAATGCCTGTTGTCGGTTAAACAGTTTATAAAATTTAATAGACTCTTATTTTAATATTTATTCGTAATAGGTACATAATACCATGACAATCTATTTTGTCATGCATGTGATCTGTCAAACTAATTTCACCATTTAGGTATATCAATACTAGCCAAATTCCGTGCTTTTCCCATGATTTTAATTGTTATTCCCATTTCCCACACATTAATATATGTTATGAACATATATACAGTTAATATATTTTACAATAACACTTTCCAAATACATATGTACGTATCTTTTATATTATTATTTTAGGCTTTATCCGAAAAATTTAAATGTTTTACTATATTATTTTCACATTTTAGTATGTCATTGCTAATAATATTTGTATCTGTATTTATAAATGATCATCATTTTTATTATATCACTGGAGAAATAAATTATTTCTGTATTCTCGTATGTATCTATATATTCTATAGATAAAATAAGAAGGTAATTTAATTAAACTAACTTTTAGTTTTTATTACTACTGTGGGGATTGTAAATGTGAGTATGAAATTCATAAGAAATTCCTATTATTATCTGGCTTCACCTGTACGCGCAATCTATTCAATTTACATGTTATAACAATTATTATTATAAGTATAAATACGATTCCTATATTTCACAATGATTAGTTAGTCAATATATTTTGCATTTAATCAGAATTTTTAAATAAATCTTCATCTACCCTTCTTTCCCAACTATTTGTGGACGGCCATTGACTAAAACTTTAACTTACTCAATCTCTCGTGTCTTCTTTGCTTACACACACTGTTTTTATATTACTCTATTACATCTAAATCTAACCAATTCTTTGAATTTCTCCCCTCTTCTTTTCTAGATACATTTCATTTACCTATTGCCTCTGTCCCTTCTCTATCTCTGCTCATTTCTATTGATTTTTTCTCATTTTGTCAACTATCAAAGACACTTCTATACTATGTAATTCAATTACAAATCAAAATTTTATTTTATATCTAAAAACATAATTATTGGAAAAACAATACATATAATATTTTATATACAGGATAGAAACAAAAGTATGGTCTTTCATATACTATTCATGTTTAGTATGATATGTAAATTATATTTATTTATTTTTTTGATCAGAGTGAAATTGAGGATTTTCAATAATATCTAATCAAATATTTAAATTACCCAAAAATAATGATACCAACAAAATCCTTGCAAAAATCTAATATGAATTGATATATGACTTGAATATTGAACCTTTTTGCCTTTGTGGCGCTAAAAGACGCTGGACGACGCCAGAAAATCGAAAAATAGTGTGACACATTGATTTAGGTTAGAATTTTGCAAGACATCGAATGATAATATTTATACATAGATCTGAAACAGAATAAAAAAGTTATTAAATTACGTAAAACCTTTCTTTCAAAAATAAAAAAATTGAGTCATACCTATATCAATTCATACTAGATTTTTGCAAGGATTTTGATGGTATCATTACTTTTTGTTTAATTTAAATAGTTGATTAGATATCATCAAAAACCCTCAATTTTACTCCGATTAAAAAAAAATGTCATAATTTACATATACTGAATATGAATAAATATGAGAAATCACACCTTTATTTCTACCCTGTACATATGAAAGTCCAATACGTCAAGGCATACTCTTGGAACTTTTGATTTCCAAGAATTAATTTTTTTATAATTGTATGTAAATCTAATAAGATATATATTTATAGTGAAATATTAATTCATTTTAAATGTCCTAAAAATCGTTTAAATATCTTAAAATTTCAATTTTGCTCATATTCTCATTCTATTTGAAAAAGTGGTGTTTCACAGAACTGTTCACAAATCTGAATGTCATTATTTTCAAACACTGGATACAATGTACAATAATTTACTTTTAATTATTGGTACATAAATAATAATTTAAACAAATACAACTATTATGGAGAATGGTTATTATTTATGAATTGGTTAATTTTTATGTTTTTTTTTGGATATACATTTCTTCAGTAGTTAGTTCACATTTTGGATACATCAAACATTCCGTCTTCAGAGATATGTTTACCATTTGTATATTTAGTATGTTTATTGTTCACAGAAGCGGTCAGTTATACAGGAGGATATAACATAAAATAATTAATTTAATATTTTTTTAGTAATATTATAAAATACCATACTATTTATAGGTCCTGAAGTACAATAATTATTATGTTATATTTTGTAGCATTTTTTTACCAATTTTATTATAATTTTTAATGTAATGAAATTTGAATTATACTAATTTGAAACCTCAATTTGATTAATTTTCATGATTATTTTAGGGTATTAATTCCCAGCCTAAAATTATTATTAATAAGCTTACTATAATTATTAATTTTCAACAATCAAAAAATAAAATTTATTATTCAATATTCAAATAATAATAGCATAAAATAATTTCCAAATATACTATTTTAAAACTTATAAACATAATTATTATATTGTACTTATCCAATAGTCATATTAAAAAACATTCTATTATTTTATACACGTATAAACATATTTATTAGCTGCAGTTAACTAAGGATATTAAACTATCCATTAGATTGGTAATAAACTCATGTTGACTATCATTTTCAGGTAATAAAGTCATAACCGTTTGCACTAATTCCAAAGTCTCTTTTAATAACGATTTTTCAACATTCATAGTCACCTAAAATTAATAACTTTATAATAAAATACAATATATTATTAAATATTTTAAAACTTACAGGACCATTTAGCCAAGAAATAATTTCTGGACTAAAGTAGACAATTTTATTATGAAAGTCTAAATTGTTTATACATATTTCAAATTTTAATCTGTGTTTGACTACATTCAATAAATGTTTTATAATATTTTCTTTATTATTCACAACGGGTAAAATCTATTGAAAATAAATTATATTTAATTTTTAGTTTTAAATGTGTATAAGAAATTTGATTTCTTACTTCTTCAGCTAACCGGTCATGTCCTTTAGCATATAATGAAATAACTTGATGCATTCTAAGATCATCTAAATTTAATTGCCAGTCAATGGCTAATTGAAATATTTTACTTATCCAAAACATACAATCTTTACTCTCAAATTCATATTGACCATCCTAAAACAATTATGCATAATGTAAGGAATTATTATTTTTCATAAGTATATTTATTGCTTTTTAATTATTTTAATTTTAATACAATTTAAATTTATTATTAAATCAAATAGGTAATTTAGGAAATTTAGAATCTATAGTTTCGTAATTTCTAATATTAGAATAAACTGACTTACTAAATATAATGATAATAATATGATCTGTGTTTTCTTGTCAGGTTTTTCAAAAATATAATTTTATCAAGAAATATAATTATTTTTAAATTACAAAATTAAAAAAATATATATTTTTTTTTTAAATAAATTTTTTGAAAAAAACGTTAGGACATGGATAATGTAAAATTAAATTTCCTATAATGCCTGTTAATTAAATATAGGCAATGTGGGTACGACATATTATCAAAATTTAGACAATATTTATTATTATCAGTTGTATGCAAATTAAATTATTAAAAAGTCATTCATATATAGATGGTAGAAGTTGCTCCATCATTCTTTTGGTACTCATACTGGATAGTCTATTATTCTGTAACAATGATATTTTTATTTTTTACTATAAAAATCTAAAAATGACTTCATTAAAGTACCAATTAGAACCAATTAGCTATCAAAAAAGCTTTTTTCTCCAAAAATCCTGCTTGATTTTTTCTACCATAAAATTGAATACAGACAAGACATTCCTTGCTTTTCTTAGAATGTAAATAAGTCTACTTTAAAAGAAAGTTTTTCATACTTCACAATCTTTTTGTATAAGTCCAATTGCTGTAATAATAGAATTAGCAAGGAAATCAGCTCTTAACTTTTTAACTTTAGTTCTCGGTTCTTCTTGATTAAAAGTATTTTGATTTAAATTAGCAAAATCAATTTCATTTATCTATGAACAAAATACTTTTATTAAAATATTCAATACAATTGATTAAATAATTACTTACACTACAATCAAAAAGACTGTTAAGTGGCTTATTTATGTGTATTGAAAATTTGGCCAATATGTGAAATGCTCGAATAAATTGATGACATAAAAAAAGATTTTTTTGGTCAGGATTTGGTTTATTTAAAGCTATTTGAACAAGGGTAAGTTCATGTTTAGAATTGGTTTTCCAATTTTCCCAAAATAAATCATGTTTTATTTCGGCAAGTTCAACTTCTTCAGCCGACAAAGATGCCTAAAACATTTCAGTTAAAATTAAAGTAAATATTGAATTAGTGATATTATTAATAACCACCTTAATAAAGATTTCAAAAAAATGTTCACATAAGCCAAAGAATTTATGTATATATTGATCTGGCATTCCAACATCTTGAATACATAACTTATCCTTGGGAACTTTTCCGACGCGATCAATAAGTCTTACAGCTGATAGGAAAGTAGGGGATAAATGTGTAGACCATATCAAATAACAAATACCTAAAATTAAAAATAAAATTTTTATAAGATAATGATAATATAATAGTATAAATATTCCAAGTACTTGCTTTGTCTTGTATGTGGACATGGTATTTTTTCAGCAATAATCAAAGCTGCATTTAGTGGTCTTATATCAGCAACACAATTTTGCCAAACAGATGAATATTGCCAAAACATATTACTTAGTAATGTATTACCATCCAAACTGTACGGAAAACAGGATTTAAGCCGTTTTAATGAATCTATTGTTTCTTTTTCGGCCATACTTAAAACTCTAGCTTCAATCGCCATTTCTGTATTTATAGCTATACCTTCTTGAACACCCATAACTACTTTATTTTTATTTGGTGAATTAGGTACTTTTATATTAAAATCCATGAAGTATTCATCAATTATTAAAGAAGGATCAAGGCCTATACTATTCAACCATTTACTTGCAAGCATAGAAACTCCACCTAAAATCAATGAGAATATTGAAAAACAACGAATGTCATTTATTATATATATAATCAATGCTAATGTTTATTAAGTTGTAAAAAAAATTAAAAAGTTTGATAATTTATACGTTAAATATAACATAAAAAAGTGGCACAATAATTCAATATTTATATTTTAACCTTATTAAAAGATAATATATGTTATATGCCCCAATATGCATAGTCATTTTAAATATCACCTAAATGGTCTTAAGTAATATATAAAATTGCATTACATAGTCATGATTGTGGGACAGTTTTCACCTAGTGTAGCCCATAAAATTAGGTGGTTAATCACCTGCACTTAGCCACCCAGTAAGTTTACATTTATCTTTTATACCTAAAACATTGATTCATTAGTGATTTAAAATATAAAATTAAACTTAAATCATTTAATTATTATAAAAATAGAAGAATTTTTTGAAATAAATGTATTTTAGCACCCACACAGATTTTTATTATTCATGCCTATTTAGTTTTCAATGAAAAGAACTATGCTGAAGTCAGAATTGGCCAGTTATAAAATTAGTTTCGAAGCTATGGCAATTAAAATTTTGATGATTTTACAATATTGTTTGAAATAATACATAGTAATTACATGATTTTGTTTATATTGTAGTCTAACGGGACAACATGGCATGAGTATGCTAATTTTCAAATTCAGTACCGATTGCACAATCGTTAACATTTTTAGATTTTAAGCGGTCTTCCTCATTTTTAGTGGTTTTATAACGATACATATTTTTTTACTCTAGAAACTATTTGGGTAGAAAGAATCGAGTTGAAGTTATACAGTATAAAATTTGTTGGTAGCATGTTCGTTTTTAAGAACCATTTATGGTACTTTCCAATTGGCTCTCTTTCCCAGTTTTGTCTAACTCATTAGTCATTATTTATTGTATTTTAATGCACATGGCACTCGACCTATGATTACCATGATGTGAAATAAATATTAAAAATTGATGTTTATAAATATTATTGATAAGACTAAAAGAAACAATTAATTTTAAGGATTAACGTCTTAGGTAATACGTAACTATGAAGCACCTAAATATTAATTATGCAATTACATGTTAGGGGTTAGTTAAGTGTCGGCTATGTACCACCTAAGGAATTTTAAGGCCATATAGAGCAAACTAGGCATAAGTGTGTTTAATTTTTAAATATCTACTAATAATATTTTAATAATTAGTAGAATTACTTCTTCCAAGCTTTAGTAAATTTGTCAGTGTAATTGATGAGAATTCAAATTTGATGCAATGTAGTGTTCCAATAGGTTCTTCTGAACAATATTTTAATGTTGTATTAAGATGGCATAATTGTTCAAGTCTCTCTATCAATAAATTCCATTGATAGTCTTCTCCAGAAACACATTCCCATTCATTATTAACTTTCACTACAAGTACAAAATATAAAAATATATGTACTGTCATAAGTTATAAAAATATGAGGTTAATATAATATGCAACCTGTTTTTCTACTAGATGCAATAGTTTTACAAATTATAGCTCCAGTTAAACATGCAAATGTATTTGAACTATTTGAAAACTGATCTTGAGTTCTTTTCCAATCAAATCGCTTCCCTGAAATAAAAATAAAAATAATTTCTTTTGATAACTAAAAATAAAAAATGTAACTATATTACCATCTGTGTTACAAATTGTGTCAATTACTCTATGAAAATTTAACATTTCTGTTACAACTGTCAATGTGAGAGGTTTTGAAAGCCAATACTGAACAGCTAAATATATCATATCAGATATTTGAATACCACTAGCTATCCATGCTAAATTCCATTCTCCAATGTCATTATCAACATTCATAACAGGTTCAAATATACGTTTACCTAAGAAAAACATTGTTATTGACAAAGGTGCCAATATTTTCAAAATATATACAGAAAAATCTTACATAGTTCATCAATATTGGCATCAATTTTTATAGATATATTTTCACCAGTTGTATCAAAACAAGATAGTAATTCGATTAAATTCACAAGTTTTACATTATCACAGAACATTACTATAGTTTTTTTTTTCGGTTCTATAGGGAGTAAGGAAATTATTCTATCCATATTTTGATCACTTATACGAAGGGTTTTACACAACTCCTTTTAAAAATGTGAATAAAATCAATAAAACATAACTATTAGTATTCATAGGTTTAAATATACTTGTGTTTTATCTTCGGTTGATAAAGATATTGTCTGGAAACGGTGCTTTTCTTGAAAATTGATTAAAAATGATAAAAACATTATAAGTTTTAAATGAAAGTTAACATTTTTTAATAAGATTTTACTATTATCAGAGTCACTTTGATCTAAAATAACATAACAAATATTATTATATTGATATACATAAACTAGTAGTAAAACTTTTACTTTTTTCTTTTAGTACTTTTTGAAAACTTTTCAAAAATTCAATAATAGCGTTTTGAGTAATATGTTTACTTTTTGTTATATAATCAAATGCTTGTTGCTTTACTTTATCAGTCATTAAATTATTAACTAATTTTATTACTTCTTCACATAGTTTTTCATCATCAACATTTTCACTTTTACATAAAGACTTAAATGTTTTGAATGCATACATATCTTGTGAAAGTAGAATATTTGAACCACTAAATATAGTTTTAATAAAGATTATAGTTATGAAGTAATATGTATAATAATAATAATTTACTATAAAATAATATACCTCTCTATACAGTGATAAGGTACATTTATTTCTGTAATAATTTCTGTCTCATCAACAAAATAACAACGGTAATTAGCATTGTATATGTTCATTCTTGAAGTACTAAGAGCTCCAAGTAGACCAAAATTTGTGTAGAATAATCTATAACATAAATAAAAGCAATAAAATAATATATTTGAACAGAACTTGTTAAAAAATACCTTCCATGATTAGAAACTTTGGACACTGATACTTTTTCATAATTTTGCATTGCCCATATTTCTAATAATTCTTTACTTGGTATATACATTACTAAAAATAATGCTTGTTTAGAAGTAGAACTTTTACTTTCATTGACTACAAGCCAACCAAATTGTACGTCTTTGTATCCATCCCACAATCTAAATAATTAAAATAATTTATAAGTAGTATTCTATAAATATATATCATATGTTTACTCTATGGCATAAATAATTATAGAAAATAATCATCTACCTTATAATTCCTCCAGCATTGACCTCAAAAAGTGTTACTCTATCTAAATTGTCGGAAATAACTCCAACAGATAATTCAGGACTTAATTCAGTTTTTAAAGCTTCACATTTTGAATCATTTAGACTAAAACTAATTATTATTTTGGTATTAAATTAGCCAAACAATATTATATAAAACATAAAGTTATAATTTTATTAATTGTACAGTTAAGATTACCGACATACAAGCTGTTCAGGTGGTTCTAGTATATCAGATGTTTCATTTAACGATAAATTGTAAGACAACCATCCACTGTAAACATAAAAATATGATCAAAGAAATGCTGAATGTTTTACTTAAGTTTAAAATTCTTACGATAATGATTGTGTGATAGAGGATTTAAATTTATTAGCAATTGCTTTTGTTATATTCCCCAAAGTTGGTTGAGCTTGACCCCCAATTGTGTAATGAAATGCTAAATATGGTTCTTGACCAGCAGCTATAATTTGAGTCATTTGTGGTAAGCAATTTTGTTTATCACCACTAATACCCCTGCAGATATTAGCGGCTACCACATGTTGAAAACTTGTAATATCATATCTTGCTCCAACAGCAGCATCGTTTATTTTCTTTTGAACATCAAAAGCCAATTTTTTATATATTAATGGAGGGCTAAATATATTATCTGCACATTTTGCTTGGACTAAAATAAAAAATATTATATAAAATTATATAATCCAATTTCTAATGTATATTATTTTACTAAACACAATGGACAATAAAATAATATCAGTAATTGCCTTACTTGCCTTTGCAAATGTTTCAGTTTTAAGAGATTATGCATAGGACATTTTTGAAATATAGGCAGGCTTGTATTATTAAGCGATTGGTAAACTATCATTAGTGTGTGTATCATATAGGCTACCAATGTGCCCGTATATCCAAGTCATTGTGATTAAATAAAGTAAAGTATTTCATTTTTCTATGAAATGATTTACATTCTATAAACTTGACAAAATGAAAGGTACTTGCAATATTCTAATTTTAATTCTATAAATATATTAAGATTCTGTAGGTTCTTAACTAGAGAATAATTTTTTTTCATATATTTTATTTTCATATGACAAATATTAGTAAATTAGTAATATTCCAAAAATTAAATCCCCTCTTCTTTTACAAATTTTAGGAAAACTATAAAAATACTGTTTTCAATATTTTCTTGTAAAGAACCTATAAAATCTTAACATATTTTTAATCATAAAATCGGAAAATTCTAAGAAGCCTTAATTTTTTTCAGGCTTTTTGATTTAAATTTCAATGAAATAATTTATTGCTTTCAACGTTCATGTGTTGACTACTAAATTATGTCAAATATAATATAGTACATGTTAATTATTACACAATTTAAATATAAATTAATTATAATTTATAACTAATTTAATCTGAATGTTGTATTTATTATAATTTACAATAGTTTTATAAAATATACACTGATCTATTGGTGGTACTTATATAAAAGAAAATAAGTTGGTACTGGTCTGTTATTGCATCGCCATACATCACGGACTAAGATACTAGTATCTTAGTCTGTGCCATACGTAAATTGTATGATTAACATAATAACATTAAACATTTTATAAGGTATGTGTAATTAAAAATATATTAAACAGTAAAATTTACAAAAATAATTATAAGAATGTATACCTATAATAATATCAATCATGCTGTAATTTTTGGAATTTTAAAGTTTTATATATTTTTTTTCTAGAAAGATCATTGTGAAACCATATTTCATATTTAGAATAATATTATGTGATTGAAAAAATTTAATTCAATAAACTTCATCATGCATTTTAGAATATAAGTTGTATAAATGCATGTTTTGAAATTTTAATTCCTCAAAAATACAGTCTGTAATATGATATATTGTAATTATTGAACTCTTGTATATTATTTTTTGTTTACTTATATTTCTTGTAACAAAATTATACTTATGTAAATACCTAAAAACATCTCATATTATTATGTCTTAATAGTAGTGGTGGTTCTTGTGTAGGGGCAATGGGGCAATCACTCCCTCTAAAATTGTAACAACAAATTACTTATTAACAAGTTAGATATTAATTTAAATATTAAAAATTATTTATATTTACAATGTAATAAATTTTCAAAATATTATTATCAAAAGTAAAAATTATTTTACATTTTTATGAAAACACTAGGAGATAATTGAAGTTTAAAAATATATGTTGGTATAATAGAACAGTTGAAATAGGTACCTATTATTCTATAATTTTTCTATGTCGGTACCTATTATTATTCATCTGCAAGGTTATCGAGTATTGAACAGCGCTCAGCGCTGGGGTGACTTTGAAAACCACCCGTCATAACTATATAATCAAAACACAAAAAAATAGGAGGGGAATTCAGTAATAATGCAACCGCCGGAGTGATATGAATAATCGCCCTGTCATGCATGTGGACTGTGGAACAATACAGAGTAAATTAACGTGTATTTATTTTGTTTGACACGTGCACATTTCTATATTTCTTTATTATTTATTTAATCAATTTTTTTATTATTGTGTATATTATATTATTATAATATAGTAGATAAAAATTCAATTTCATATTAACAGAACATTGAAAAAAAAAATACCTTGGAAGACCTGTTTAGTGAAGTAAAAGATACGACACTTAAAATATTTTGAGTATAAAATGTATGTTTTATTATTTTGTAATTTTGTAATTTTCTGTTTTTGTAAAACGTATTTATATTTTAGTTTTTCTACATGGTATTAATTTTGGTTTAATAAATATAGTTTAATAATATCTTTTAAATTAGTAGGCAATTATTATATAATATTTTATGATTTTCAAAAATGAATAATTTTTAATCGCCCGTCCATTTTCAAAGCCCACGAGTTGCCACTGCTTAGTGGTTTATGGTTTAAGTATGGCGGAAGATACAATTTTTACAGGTGATGGCAGGGTGATATTAGACTAGTAAGTACCAATATATTTATAAGCGGATTTACTTTTAAACATAATGAAAGATAAAGTTAGACAATTGTAAAAACTTTTTGAAAACAATTGTACAAAATAAGTTATAAATATACTACAAATAAACATTAATTAATATACATTATATATTAAATATTCATTATTATATACCTACATAATATATATGTATTTGTTTTCTAAAACCTTTTTAATGGCATCATATAAATGTAGTAATAAATAGAAAATAACAGTACTAAGCTGAGTTTTATGTATGAAATAAGTACCTAACTTACGCAAGTATTTAATTAGACCCAATATTATAAATATTATACTCTAAAGTCTAAATATCATATTAGCTGAGTCCCACAATCTCAAGTTAATTATATGCAATTATAATTGTTGCATAAGTACTTACTTCTTGTTAATTGATTTTTACAAGACCTTAAGTTATTAATAAAGATTGTACCAACAATTGTACAAATAACTGTACTGTATAGTATTGCAATTTCTTCAGGTTGTTCTACAGTTGGTGGATTAATTTTAGCAGGCTGATGACTTTGACACCGTAATTTCATAACAGCACTGTTATGGAATAATTGTGACAGCAATAGTTCTCCATCCTTAAAAATAAAATAGACAATTTATTATTTGATAACTCAAATAAATAATAAAAATCAATCAGAGATTAACTTCAGTGTAAAATTTTACGAAACCACTTGAGAATCCAATAGCAATACAAAACCAATCAGGACTACAATGTGTGGATAATTTTGTGTTGACCGCTGCTATTGGAAGACATATAATTGAAGTAATTTTTTCACTGAAATAATTTAAAAGATTTATATAATTAATATAATTTTAAATAAAAAAAAAATATACCTACTAATTATTTAAATATTTTATTTATTTATTAAAAAAAAAATGTAGGTAATTTTGTTTTTATACAGGTACCTTTAATAAATAAATTATAACAATTGAATACAAATATAAATAAAATAATTCTAAGTCAAAATATTCAAATATTGTGGTTTTCAAAATGTATTTATACAATGTAGGGTCAACTGGAGTCATTTATGAGATCTCTCGAAATTAAGGAAATATTCATAATAATGTTGATAAATAAATTCTACATTGTTAAATACTAAAGGTAGTTTGAGTTGGTCAAAAAAATATTATTTTTAGACTTGTGGACAAAATGATCAGACTTTGGCTAGTCTGATTTTAATTTTGTAGAAAGCGTGATTGTTTGACATCTTTTCTAAGTTTTAATTGAGCTGGTTTTTTTAAAATATGAATTTTCAACTTCGACATAATTAAACAAAATGTCCATATTTTAAACATTTTGTACCTAAGGCAGAAATTGCTATTTAGAAAAACATCTTGAGTAAAACCTAAAAAAGATGTCAAACAATCTTAAATTTTTTACAAAATTTAAATCGGACCAGCCGATCTTACAATTTTGTCACAATGAAAATAATTTTCTGCTCAAAAAATGATTATATATATATATTACATATATTTATGAAGATATTGCCTATATTACTCCTTTGAAGTGGACTGACTCGAACTACCTTAAGTATATATGAGAAAAGTATAGATGTACCTAGGTATAAATTTATACTTTTAATTTATATATTTTATTATGCCATAGCATATTAATAAACACAATTTTAATGAGTAGATACATTCATATATTTTATAACAATATTGTTTCTATTTTAATTTTAAATTCTGAGTGATGTGAGGAATGTATTGGATTATAATGATCATTATAAATCCAATAAAATAATGTGTTTTTATTTTATTATTATTTAATTGCAATATTTAGATATTTTGTCCTTGAATATTTTAACTGTCAAATAAAATATAGGTACTTGTTTTCTTGGGTAATAGCATTACTCCAAACAGTTTGAAACATTTGACATATATCATTGTTTGGACTTGGAAACCATTTTACTGTAAGGAGAAACACAAGATAATAATTATTATGTTATTGAATTAAAATAAATGGATATTATACATACTTGTAAAGGTGATTATTTTATCATTATGTCCAAATACAATGATTTCACCTCCAGGAGATACACAATTTACAGTGTCATTGAATACATCAACTGAAAAAAAATTAATGCAGTATATTTTCCGAAAAATCATCATTTGTACTTACTTTGTATTTCATCAGATCCAAATAAATAAGTTTTAATTGCTGACCGATCAATGCCTTTAGCAAATGCTTTTAACTGAACCGACATGTTTGTAATTTAAATTTAATTGTTAGATACCTTTATTATCATTGTATTATTTGTTAAAAATAATAATAATAAAAGGAAACGGGACTTATGGAAATGGAAATGGGTAATTGTAGCTATTCTCGTTCAACGGATAGCAAAATTAATCGAAATCAATTTTTTATAATAATTCTATTGTTTTAGTTTGTTATCTACATGTGTATTTTTTTTGATAACATTATCATTCACTACTCGACGAAGCAGATTTCTGCGATAAAGAAGTGTTACACGTAATACCTACGTATAAGTACGTCTTATCTACCTATACTTACAAATAAGACTTCTTTTCAACATTATTTCATCAGCTGTAGAGAGGAATTGTATATTTAAAATAGTTTTTCATTGTTTTTCCATAATTGTAGAAAAATAGTTAAATACAATATAAATTATAATGCACAAATTCTGTGCAAATCCATTAAAAAATTCAAAAATTTCAAGTTACAAATGATAAGAAATAGTGTATGTTTGATTACATATTATCAAATACCCGGCGCAATATTAACTTCCATTATTATTATTATAAATAATAAATATAAATAAAGTTAATAAGTTAATAGTTAAGTTAAATTTAACTTATTATATTTGATTTTTGTTAACTTACTTTATTAACTTGACTTTTTTTTTGTTATATATTTCATACATTTTGATTTCATATTGTGTCAAAATGGTTGAATTAAAATAAAGTGGTTTTTGGCGTTTCTAATAATTATTATATTATAAGAATTATTTATTTCTCAAAAATATAAATAAATAACAGAATAATTACCTATAATATTCTATATAATAATCCCCCGTAATATAAATTGAGGAATATATTAGATTTCCCACCAATAAACATTATTTATATAGGTACTAATTTGCAATAAGCAATTTCCATTTGTTAGAATTTTGAAGAAAATAGTAAGTACCTCTAACCAAATGTTTTTATGAACCTATTTGTTGTTAATTTTAATAATGATTATAAATACATTACGGTATTTTCAATAGTATTATGCTAATGATTTTTAAAAATTTCAAGATGTCTTAAGTTTAAAAAATAACAGCAATTCCAAAAAATCAGTATAAAATAATTTTATTAATGAGTGACTTTAATTTGACCGACCGTGTAATCTTTTTTTCGTAATAAGTAAAAGGTGGTTCTATATAGACAATTTTAAGAAAAAATTTAATGTAATAATTAAAAAATATTTAAATACTTTTTAAAAGTATTTTATAAGTAATTCTATGTCAGTTCGATTTTTAATATTGCGAAATCTATATTTTTTGAACATAATATTGAAATAGTATATTTTTATACAATACGTATTAAGATTTAAGAACTAGATTTTGTAATAGGTACACAAAGATACAAATAATATAATATAAAAAATGTGTAATATAATAATATTCAAAAATACAATATAAGGGATTAGCGTTAAAGTATATTACTCGATATCTATACTAAGATAAACATTAGTGCTTACCACTCTGATGATCAATATAGACTACAGTCTATAGTATAATATATAATATATAGATAGTCAGTTTCATACAGTGGAGTATTTTGAGCAATATTTCGGTAGTGTCCAAGATATTAGTGACATAAAAAGTCGAAATATATGCTGAAGCTGTTTGTAAAGAAATTTAACATGAAATACCAAAAGTTTTGTACATACGTAAAAAATTAAAATTACCAATCCCATTTAAAGACTTTTTAACAGATCATAATTATGCATTAAGTCTGCAGTACAACAAAAAATCTAAGTTTAGAATGGGATTATTACCAAATGTTATGTCCAGGAGATCCAAAGAATGACTGTCGAGGAAAAATGACAAAAAATGAAAATCAAAAGCAGTGACAAATCATTCAAACCGAGTGAAATTGAACGATTGAGTTATGAGTGGCAGTACAAAAATTCAGAGGGAGTTAAATTGATTATGATCTAGTTAAACAGTATAAAATATCAATTTTATCACAATATTCTAATAATTATTTGTTTACTGATGTAAAATATATATATCAAAAAATAAGCGAAATTAAATTAAATTAATTCTGTGGACTGTGATATTACTCTCGAGCAGTAGGTAAGTAATAACAATATGCAGTGGGTATGTATTCGAGTGATGGGTACAAAAGTGTCACGATTAATGGTAAACATTTTCGTACATTTCAAAATAAAAGCTAATTAAATGAAACTGCAATTGACGCATTGATATTGACTTTGTCACTAAACATATTGGTTACCTACCTATATTCCTTATAAAGTAAGTAATCCAATTAGGTCATGTAAGTATCTTTATTCTATAGTCATGTACTTATACAAGTAAAACGGTTTGCATAGCCAAGTTCGATTGGACCAAATATAGTGTGTTGTTTATACCAATGAATTTTAAAGGTAATCACTAGATTTTACAGTGGCCCATGCATTATAGTATTATACTTAGATTCATTTGGTCTTAAATCCGATGATGTGTACTTACCTCAGTTAAAATGATTGTTGTTTTCAACGTGTGATAATGTTAAATCCCAAAGTTTGTTGCTTAAAATCTTAGAAATTGAGTACCTACCTACATATCCATTACAGAATGACGGAGATATCTAACTGTAGGGTATTTGTGTTGTATTATTGTAGTGTATACTGCCCAATGTTTACAGAACAATTTTTCCAAAAAAATTAATCTTACTACCTTTTGGAGTACATTACATAATTGATGTTTGATGTATTCGGACAATATGATTATTGATTGAAAAATGTATTATGTATGTGCAACCAGTAGGATAAAACAATATATATATATATTATATGTACTTAAATTAAGTGTATTATGTGTCTGCACCAAATTCACAACATATGTGCTAGTGAACCTTACACATTAATAACTAACTAGTAGTATAACAATCCAGAGGGTGTATGGTATTGGTTGTTCTACAATTACCAAAGCAAGTTATGTTTTTCAAGTGCAACAATAATTTATAATTTATATAATTATTTTTATTAATAAATTACTTGATTTCACTGATTAAGTATTGGATTGAATTTAAATAACTAAAATTTGTATACAAATTGTGTAAATACTATTAGGTATCATTTTCCCTATCATACAAAAAGTATCCAAGTGAAAAATGTGTTATTATTTTTTTGTAATAGCTGCATCAATGCTAAGATGACCATTAACAATGTGCACTTTGTCATTTTATACCAATGATTGGATATCTACTATAGAATTAGATATTCTATTTCTATAGAAAATTTGCCTTTTTTAATTCATCACATAAACTCGCTATTCATGATTGATAACGTTTTTTAATTCATCATACTGCAGCGAACAGTCAAGCGGTTTCAGCGGGTTTATAACACGCTTGGCATGATGTACTGTTGATAGCAACTCATAAAATAATTGATAACGTTTAAATTTTGCCGATTGGCGAGATATTTGTATTTTACCGAGAAGCCAAAGAAAAAGAAAATTTTTAATTAGCTCCATATTTTTTACTTTAATCACACAGAACAATTATTATGAAATTAAAGAAAAATAAAATCGAACAGAATAATCTTAACATTTTTCTGTCAGTTGCCAGCACAGAATAGTTGTAGATAGAATAGGTTGTATACAACCGTGATATCGTGGTATCGATAATATGTTTATTATTTATGATATCAATAGTATACATTTTTAAATTCATCACAATCATGACAAGACGTTCGCGGCAGCCGAGCCGAGGCATCCTACTTAGGCACGTGGCTACTTAGGCGTGGCGGAATAACACTGAGTTACTATATATCGTGATAATAACAACAGTTATTCTTATTCCCTATTCTATGGTTATTTTATACAACATAATATTCATATTTATACTTTTATTTTAATAATTCACATATTTTTGTGATGTAGGTACTATT
>JAIPRL010008472.1:0-20199 GCA_025469235.1 Pemphigus obesinymphae | reverse complement strand
TAGTAAAATCATTTATCATTATTATTTTGAATTTTGATAACTGATAAAACTGATTGATATAAAATCGCTGCCAGTGGCGGCCATGACACCTGCGTATCACAAAGTTGCGATCATACCTATATATTTATGATAAAGTTTGTATAATATGACATAGTAACAATGCTTCGCATTAACGAGTTAAAAAGATAAATATTAAGTTATAATCTCTTAAAAACTTTTGACTTAACGAGTTAGTTTTTACAAAAGTATTTCGTTTTTCTCAAATAATTTTATTGTAATTATTTATTGTAATATTTCATTTCGCTACTATATTAATAATATGTATTTTAACTTCAAAATTATTTTTTAACCATTAGTTTAACATTCCCATACACATTTTAGTAAAAAAGTACAAAAGTAAAATAGAGCCAAATATGTAAAATTATTTAATTTAATTTTTAATTTATATAAGCCCCCTTGAATTTATGTGCATAGGCTTTTTAAATCACCGTCGTGCCATAGTTGTAGTATATTTCGGTTCGAAGGATGTCTATGTTCCGCCATCTACACGATTTACACTGAAGCTTTATCATGATGTATGATGTTTTACTATTTACAGAATTTAATAGAAACATATTATGTGGATGATAAAATGAAGAGACTCAATTCCACAAAAATATATTTACTTTTCTTTGGTAAATACGTATTTCAATAACTATGTTATCATCTTCAGTACACAATAACGACTTTGATTTATGTAGAAAACATTTTTCGGACAATAGTATAACGTACTGTTTACTGGAGTAATAATTTATAATATACTATAAACGTACGGATGAAACTAGATGACGCCACATACCCGAAAATCCCAAACAAACCGTAAGACAATATAACCGCACATTGTGGATAATTTGAATTTTGTGGACGTACATAGACACGTGCTGAAGATGACACACACCCGTTTTTAAGGGGTTTTTTATGGGAAATTTTTATGAAATTTTAAGAAAAATGAAAATCCAACAATTAAAAAACAGTTTAATATAGTTTAAAAGTAGTTTAAAAATATTCTAGCGTTAATACTACTTTTTATTATTGTGTAATCAAGATATTTGTTGAACAAAAAAAACAATGTTGTACTTACTTTAGTATTTCAAATTTTATGGTTTTTAGAATGATCGTTGATGATCAATATTCGCACCAAATAAAATAAGAGATCTTTTTCTAACAGAAGATTTTTTTGTAAGTATTTTACATCTGCAATGGTCAATCTTTACAAAAAGTCAAAATTTTACAATTTTCAATTACTTGCAAAACATGATCTGCGATTATTTTAGCCGATATAATACATGTAAACTATGTTTTTACAGAATATTTTTCAGGGTATAGCGTTCTCTTAATTTAATATATTTTAACATAAATAAATATATATTATGTATAATAATTAATATATACACGTAGGTACATTAATAATAATAATAATAATAGTAATATAATTATATCGTATTTCGAGACCTCCCATGGGATGATTTATATAATATTATCATGTAGACAAAATGAGGTTTTTATAGTCGTTTTTGACGTTTTATCGCATTTCAAATTTTCTTGATCTTCAATACGAGAAAGTAAAATTACATATTTAACACTTTTTATCTTGTCTAGTGATTATTTAGGATTTATGCTATCTATTATGAAATAATTCATGATTCCAAGGCGTAGGTATATATTAAATATTTCTACGAATTTATAACAAAATATAATTCACTACATATTATATTTTATAATATTATGTGTGTACTAAGTATACTATGCATTTATTATTATACCTATTAATATTGAAATTAGATGGTAGAACAAAATAGTAATCAACAATGATTAGGTGCTTATCTAATCTTATATGAAACTATCTGTTTATGTGCCTATTAAGAGTATACTACAGGTCAGAAACGGTGATAAATTTAGCTAAATATTAATATTTAATATATTAAAATGATTATTCGCATTTTAAACTAAAATGGGATAGCACGGATATTATTACTTGACTGTATTATTTATATACCTAAATGATTTTTTTTAAAAAAAATTATTAATATTACCGTGCATAAACATGAAATCGCCCACAGATCATGGTGGAATTGATGGAAAAGAACAATCAGAAGGGTTACATAACTCTACATGGGAAAAACCAAATCTGAAAGGGGATTGGCTTAACTTTTTTTTATTGATACTGCTTTACACAATGCAAGGCTTGCCTTACGGTTTATCTCTGAGTTTTTCAATGATTTTACAGAGTAAACAAATGGTAACATATGATGAACAAGTAAGTATATATTTCATTTTGTATTTAATATGTTAATGTTATATCTTATATAATTGGAAATTAATTACTGCAACGAATGTAAATAAATGTGTAAATATAGTAGAGGTACCTACAACACAGATATAGAGTTTTACAAAAAGACATTACGTTGCGAAATTAAATCTAAATATTATGTTTGTACACTACACGTAAAAACTAACCAAAGTCCGTTATTTTCAAAAATGGATTAAGACCATATTTGTAATGTTTGGTATAAAATATATATTATATTATATAATATCGTAAAATATTTAGAAATATGTTCACTATTAAGATTTCATTAACTATCTATATGATTATGTTTAAGGGTTCATTTATTTTTGTTCTATGGCCGTATAACCTGAAACTCTTATGGGCGCCAATTGTAGACGCACTCTACATACGGTGGATTGGTCGACGAAAATCGTGGTTTATACCAGCTCAATACCTAATGGGTAATAAAAGAACGCAGTTAGTTATGGTATACCACCCACTGTATAATAATCAATTTACTAAAATATGTATTAATATTTCCAATATAATTCTGCAAATCAAGTAGAAAACTTTTGGTTAAGTGGACACCACTCACGCGATTTTTAGCGGTAAAAACATGTTTATACATAACTATTAAATCCGATTTATTAAGTGATTTTAGAGTTAAAATACCTATTATAAAATGAATATAAGATAACATTTTAAAGTGAACCTAATTTGGGATTTTTAATGTACTTATTAAAAAAAACAGTTATTTAAGTTTAAAAATGTAAACAACAACTTTATAAACTACACTGACTTTTTTTAAATTAATAAATTAAAAAATACCCCAAATAGTTGTGAGAGAAGGCGAGGGAGAAGAAGAAGAAGAAATTAAAAAAATGAAATAAGGTCCACTCCAAAATGTTGTACTTTATTGATTTGATAATTTAATTTTACTCTAAAATCACTTGAAGAGGGTGTAATAGTAGGACAAAAAACCTACAAAAACATGTAAAAGTTATTCCAATAGTACGATTTACCAAGTGATTTTAGAGTAAAAATACCTATTTTCAAAATTGTAGATGAGAAGTTTGTAGTGAAATTTGAGAAGTCCAAATTTTGATTATTTCAAATACTTTACAACCAATTTTGATAATTTATTGCAAAAAAATAAAATATATTCGTAGTTAATTATTTGCTATTAAAATTAAAATATCAGAAATCGGGCTTCTAATGTCCCACTGTATACTTCTTCTATATAATTTTAATAATAAGTACTTTTAATCTTAAATAATTCGGTAAGCTGTATTATTGGAACAACTTTTACATGTTTCTCCGTAAAAAAAATTGTATCGTCATGTGTTTCTCCAGTAATTAATAGCAATTTTCAATATACATTTCATATACTATTATATAACCCATAAAATTCAACGCGTCATAGATTAACTGGCTTTCAGGTGAAACTCAAAAGGTTCAATTTTTACTATTGCGCCCTCTTAAGAACCTATTTTAACAGTTTTAAAAAAATATCTGAATTACACAACATTAAAAGGTGGTAACGATACGGGACAAATTTTAATTTACCTTTAAATTGTATTTAAATGTAAATATTATATTTTTATACTTCTAAAAATTTCTGGAAAATTTTCCATACACAACCCCACAACAAACGAGTGAATAAATATCTTCTTTAATTAATCCTCTTAATATTTTGACTAATAAATAATTGCGTGCATTAATAAATTAAAATTTAATTAATGTTTTATTAAATGTCTAATGTCTATACTATATGAAAGAAAAAGTTAATGATAATAAAATAAAAACAAGCACAACAATTATAATTATTTATAAATACCGGTATTACTTCAAAAAAAAAAAAAAAAATTAGAATTCAAACATTTACTTACTATAGATAGTCTAGATTATCCTTATTTTGATTCATTATGTCAAACGAACTTATAACAATTCTATTTTGATTTATAATATATAATAACTATAAATGTCTTACAGGGATACTTCTTCTTTATTTGGCAAATAACATCGATTATTGGTTGCCTGAAACGGGAAAACCAAATCTCAAGATGATTGGGTATGTGTTATTCTGCATTAATTTATTGTCCGCAACTCAAGACATAACCGTTGACGGTTGGGCACTGGCATTGTTCAAAAAGTGAATGACATATAATTATTAAAATTTAAATATAATTTTGCTACATCAACACACATATACATTTTGGTTCTAATGCAGGAAAAATGTGAGTTATGCGTCCACGTGCAATTCTGCAGGTATTTCCATTGGAATGTTTATTGGTTCAATTTGTCCAAATCTTCTCGCGTCTGAGGATTTTTGTAATAAATACATACGAATCACACCAAGTACGGGAGGAATAATAAGCATCCAAAGTACGTATACAAAAAACTGCCTAAAGTATATTCACCGAAGTTATTTACAATTTAATTTACACCTGCAGGTACCTACCTACTCTTTAAACTCAAAGAGAAAATATTTCAATGTGGTAAATTAGAACAAAAAAAAAAAAAATTATTAAATATATATATTTTATTTGATCGTAGATAAGAAATAAGATTTGATAATGAGGTACTCGTGTGAGTTTTTATTTAAAACACCAAATGCTCAATCATCAAAAATAAAATATGCCTTCAAACCTTCTGTAGTCGCACTGAAATTATTGCTCATCGAATGTCTTTATTATATTATAATAAATGAGAGTTCCTATTTCTTTATAATTTCTTATTCTATAGTTCTATATAGTTCAACTATAAATAAAGCAACAGGTAGAAACAATTAATAATCGATCGATTTGAAATTATACCTAGCTGTATTTAACCTGCAGTGTACACATAGGTCGATCAATGTATTGAGATTCAAGGGTAGAATTCAACTAAAACACTAAATTACTATATTTATTGGGTTGTTGAACACAATAAGTGTTGACAAAAGAATTCATACCATCCTAGATGATTATGAAAATAGAAGTATAATTAGTTTTTTAAGGGGCATAGCTCAAAATTTAAGTTGCTATTAATTATTTTTATTTTTATTATTTTTTTTTTTCAATTTGATTTAAATAGTATATACAATTTCAAATAAAATGATTTTTTTTTTTTTTATGCCTATACGTCCGGGTCTGTGTTGCGGTGTTGAACAGTGTATAGTGGATTGAAAAATATAATGTATTCTTCAATCCTCTTGAATTTAAGAAAATGCTTAATTGTTCATTATATTTTATATGATATTATAATACTGAATACTTTCGTAATTTCGTTTTTGATTTTTGAGTTAATAATATTGAACTCAGAAATAAATACCATACGTTACGATAGAAAATAATATAATTGTATACCTGTATATGTGTATAATCATTATTAATATGGTTGCTTGTCAATTTTGAATAATAGTTAATTGATTATAATTCTTAAATAAAATTAGATTATGAATATTCTTGAAAATTCGGTATATTTTAATCTACATAATATATCATGCCCTTATAATTATGTGTTTTAAAGTGCTTTAAAATATAGTGAACTTCTGTTTGTATAATTCGTATAAATCAACGAATAATTTTGTAATATTCTATAATTATGTACAGGTATTTAATTATTATATTATAAACTCGAAATCGTAATATTATACACTTTTATTTTGTGTAATACATATTACAACAACTATGTGGCCATCTTTAGCATGTACCAAAAACTTTTTGGTGACAACATATAGTTGTTGAAATATATATACGCAAAATAAAAGTGTATGCCTAATATTGTGATTTCAGGTTTATAATATAATACTTATAAATAGTCACAAGTACTCATATATATATATAATATAGGTCCTTAATAAAATTGTAAGGTAATTTGATATTATCAAATAATAACAAAATAATATTTCATCTGACCCAAAAAATCATATATAATGCATTTCCTTACAAATTTTATAATTGATTATAGCGGTATTTTTTTTAATGATAAATGAACTATTATTATTATTATTATTAAGTATTATATAAGATTTTAAAATATATATTTATTTTATAATATTAGATAATATATTATAATAATAACTTGAATATGTGAAGAAAATTACCTAAATTATTGCTATTGTCGAGCACTATTATTTGACTAGGTCTGATAAATGATTCTTATGTAATAGGCATATAAAATAAAATATAAATTATAATATCTTATTTATTCTGTTAGCTGTTTACAATAAAATATGAATAATTCCTACAATTGATGAGTTCCGTGCAATAACCAGACAACTCCATTTTTCAAAACTTTCAGGATATATAATGAGCAATTATTGAAACATTTCTTTGATATTTTAATATTACACATATACAAATTTCACGTTATAATAATATAATTTATTGTATATAACTATTAAATTAACTATTAGTATTTACTACTATTAGTAATTAACTACTAGTAAACTATTACTATTGTTTTTGCAGATTTTTTGATTTTTTTGGGCTTTCTGTTTTTATCGATAACAACTTTAATTCTCATATTAGTAAAAGAAAAGGATAACGGATTAGAAGACGGACACGAAAAGATCAATATTTTTCAGAACTACAAATTACTATGGAATATATTGGAGATTCCTAGTATGAAAGTATTGATGATAGTTCTTCTAACATCATGGGTAAATAATTTTCAGTTTTGACGAAACTGAAATATTGACATATTATTTAGTTTAACTACGAACTACAGATTTCTATTATATAACTGCTGTCTCAGTGTCTCTTATATCGTCAGAGAAGTTCAAGTTTTTGGTATTAACTATAAATAAATTACCATATAATGTGTTACACATATACTTTATTAATTAATTTATTTAAAAGGATACACATATGCGTTAATTTACCGAAAACAACCGTTTTGCGAGAAAAGTGCTATCTTAAGCATGAAGATGTAATTATGAAACAACATTTTTTTCATCTGTTCTACCGTCGTCCTTAAAAAACAAAATATTAAAATAGGTACCTACCTAGTTTTTAATTTTTTAAAAACCATTAATTAGAAATTATTTTTTTTACAAATGGCATTATATTTATACAATCATATTTGTGATATCGAAAAAAGGACAATGGTAGAATTCAGATAATTGTGTCTACTATATTGTATTAGAATTTAATTTCTTAGTTACCATACAGACCAAGGAAACATTTTTCTTGTAAACCAGTTATTTTAAAAAATATCATGATTATACAACAATAAAGTGGTACTAACACAAAACTATTTTTCAATGACTATTAAAATGTAAAATGTTTTTAAATTGTTAGGTTTTTAATTTTCTTAAATTTGCTTAAAAATTGGCTATACAAGACCCCTTAAAATCGAACGTGTGGCGTCCTCTTAAAGCTTGAAGAATTCCACTTTTATTCCATTTATTTAAAATTGTTTATTTTTATTGAATTTTTTAGCTATTTGCCTACATGTGTTTGACTAAAGAAAGTTATTACGATATTAGTAATCTAATGTAGACGTGCCGATTGACATTTATTAGATTCTATTTCCTCCCCCTCATTATATACCTAAACTTTCATGCACAAGTGTTTATTTTATATTATGACATAATAAATATTGTTATATTTTTTATTTTGGATATTACATACATATTATCAGAGGCCAAACTAAGAATTTTGACGCCTGGGAAAAAGTGTAAAATTAAACAAAAAAATTATCATTGATTAATACGTCGGCATTTATGTGTATTATAAAGTTTCAAAATTATTACTCCACCCAAAATATTTACGCCACCCAAAAATTATACGCCCGGGGATCAAACCCCGTCTTCCCGCCCTCTAGTTCCGCTTCCGTATATTATAATATTAATTTGATGCGTATATTACAAAATATAAGTATTACAATAAGAGTTTTACTTTTTCGTTGCTAATTTGCATTGTTCGGAATAGATAACTTAACCTTTGTCTAGATAAAAAAAACAAATATTAATTAATTTTTATCTAAATAAAAAAAGAATTTTTAAATTTAAAAATTATTTTTCCTAATATTTTTAAGTGATGTATTTTTATTTTTATTAGTAGGTACCTACCCAATAAACATTTTGTAATCTTAAACATTTCATGTAACGATAATAGTTAAATGTTTAATAATAAAAATTGTATGTAACATTAATAGTTGAATGTTTAAGAATAAACGTTTAATAAACATTAAATGAATGTAAAATAATTAATGTTTAAAGTTTAATTTAGAATAACATCTCATTGAATATTTAAATATTAAATGTTTAAAAATTAATGTTCAACATAATCTTTAAAAAACAATGTTTAATTCAACATTATCATTTTGTTCATATTTCAATGTTTAGCGCCTATAGGATACATTTCAGAGGGAGCAGACCTAAATCAATTATAATATTTTTATATTAGGTATAAACTACTAGTTTTAGCAATAATCCATTATAAAGTTATTCTTCGGGAGGACATGTCCCTCCCCTAACCCTCCACGGCCCATAGGCACCTATTTTTTTTTTTTTATTATTTATTTTTTTAGCAATAACAAAAGTTTACATAACAATTTTAATTTTTTTTTGATTTTTACTGCTTCGCCTATCACTAAGGTAAACCTTGTGATGATAGACGAGAGTTAACATAATATAATATAATGATATATACAATGATAATATATAATGATAAAATTAATTTATGTGTAGCAATTATCTAAATTAAATATTTTTTTTTTAACTACTTTTTTTACCTAACCTATAGATATTGAGTTTAAATAAAAGGAAGGGGTATCTAAGATCATGGAAAGATAGTAGGTCCAATTCTCGACTACCTGCAACAAAGGTTTTTTGGAATTGAGGGTTAATCGTCGGTGGAAATATACGATAATATAGGCGCGGCGAAGGAGAAAAAATGTTTGAATCATTATTGTGAATTTAATAGTAGTCAAATCGTACTCGGTCTGATGTCAAAATGTACTATACACTCAGGTATATAACATAATAAAAGTAATTTTTTTTTTGTATTCTCCAGAGGGGCTATGTCTCTTCTCTGCCCCCCCCTCTAATTGGTACATATTTACAGAGGCCTTAAGTAAAATGGCGGGTAGACAAAACCGTGAGGTGCTAGGTGTACCTACTGCTCTTTGAATTATGAGCAATCCAAAATTTGATTTTGGACTACTCAAAAAAGTGACTTTTAATAATATGTTGTATACCTTGACATGCAACACATTTTGCCACCGTTCGAGCTCGTTCTGGCCGCCATTTCATACGCTACAGCGATTCAAAAAATGTCTCCTTCTTTCTCTGCCGTGCCTGTAATCGTATACCATTACTGAAGAATTTATATGTGCCCACAATTCCGACTACGTTTATATCATTGGAGTGTAGCTCGGTCGGTTAAGCGTGAGTACAAAAATTGTCAAGTAAGCAGAGAGCTCGAACCTTTCGATTTTATCGGTATTGGTTTCCCATAAATTACGGTATTGGTTCCGGTCCTCATTAGTTTCAAATATAATATTAAATTACATTTAAATATTGTATTAATAGTAATATTCATCAAAATGTTTACCATAATATAAAAAGTACAGAATAGTGTACACCACAAGCACTGGTAGTAGATATTATAAATTATATTATTACCACAATAATATAATATAATTTATAATACCAATAAAATTACCACAACTTTTATAAAAAATATCGTACTTATTTATATTTTTGAAAAATATTTTAAAATAGACATACCTACAACATATTCAAAAAATGTAAAATACCAACAAAAAAAGATTATCCTTAAAACGACGCTGTCCGCATTCGTTGCCTCCATCTAACACACACAGAATATAGTGAAAATTGGGTTTCATATTTTAAATATTAGGAGTCATTGAGTTGAGTTGAGTTTAGATGATGACCAGATAACATATTTTAAAAGATAGGTAATGAAAATAGTATGATCGGAATTATTTTTTCAATAAATCAAATATAAAGTTTATTATAGATGTATTCAAATGTGACAATCCAATTTTAAATATTTTGCTTAAAAATAAATTTATCAAAAAATTATTCGAACAAAAAAACGTTATATTTTTCATTATTTTTTATATTACATCCTATTATTTTACCTAACCAATAACCCACAATATTTTAAATAAAATACTTGATTTTGTTATGTTCTGTATGTCTTAGACAGACAACAAATGCAGGTATCGGATCGTCTTAAAAGTTTTGTATTTAATAATATTTTAAATAATAATTTTATTTATAAATACCTATGTTACATACGTTCTCGTAAACAATTACAATTTTATCATAGATAAATATTTTCCATAATAATTTCAGCACTTGTATAACAATTATATTTTTATACTTTGGATTGTAGATTGGGTTGTGTTCGACTGACTCTGTGGCGAATTTAAAATTAATTGATGCTGGTGTATCTAATGAGATTATGATGGTAACTACAGCCGCGTATCTTGGAAAAATGTGCGTGCCACTTTTCGTGGCCAAATTCACCGCGGGTCCGAAACCGATCAGTTTGTTTCTGAAATTGACGCCAATAAGGTAAAAGAAAACTAATAAATACTTCATCAATATTCTATATAATCGGGTTGATAATAAAAATAAAATATACACATAGGTACATATTTTTTGTTTATACTCGTAGAAAAATGATAGGTAAAAAATCGATATTTTAATAACGCAGTAGTGGGAAATTGAGAGAAAATTGTTCTAGATGGCTCGGGCATATTTTAGGGAAGGGTCAGATAGATTAGTCAGTAAGATTAGTAAAGGAAATGTATGTTGAAGGAAGAGTAAGACTGAAAATTAGGCGGGAGATGTAATAGAGAGTGATATGAGATGGGTGGGCGTAAGTGAAGAGGATGTGGGTGGTCGAGTTAAGGGGAAGTGAAGGACTATAGCTGACCCAAGATGGGTAATCGGGAGAGAGGGATGAGGATAAGAAAAAGAAGAAGAAGAAGAAGAATGTAATATAAATATAAATTATCCCAAGTCGATCTAAACGCACGCATGTTTGATTACTGTGAGAACAAAACTTTTATAATAGGCAATACAATATTGTTTCAGATTACTCTGGAGTCTTCCGTATGCCACGTTGTTTTATTACACGCCGTTTTTAATAAATAATAATGGAGTTGTGAACGTGCCAATATATTATCATTTCATAATAGGATTTGTATTTGCAATAAACGAGGTACGTTATACAAACTGGTTGGTAAATATATGCGTAGGTATTTATATTTTTATTAAGTAAATAGTATAGGTAGGTATATACCTTATTTATCGAAGATGCATTTCAAATATATCCGAACAGTAAATTACAAGAGTCTAAATGTATACATCTTGGCAATAACGCCAATAACAAAGTAGAGAATTTACATAAACATGAGTATAGAATGTTGCAAAACATAAACTGACCTTATTTACTATCTTACGTAATAAATATTTTATTCTATAATAGTAATAATATAATTAACAAACACTTTCACAGAAATTTATCATTTTTGATATGTTACCATATACCTATAGAACCCGATATGTCATATGTATAAAAAAAAAAAATTTTTTTAATTGTTTTTAGTTGCTGACTTACACCATGATAATAGCTTTTGTGGCTTTTTTTTCTCGAATCAGCGATCCTCGAATCGGAGGCACTTACATGACATTATTGAACACTGTTCGAAATTTAGCCCAAGCAATACCAAACTTGGCTCTTTTAAAAACGGTTGATATTTTGACGTTCAAGATGTGTTCAAATAATGACCAAAATAATTGTGCTACAGAAGATTTAAAAAACGTAAGACATTTTCATTGTTATATTTAATTGTTAGATTTTTATTTTCTAGTAATTTGTATTCTTTATTTTAAATCTGTATTTTTTTATTACTCAACGTGGTAATATATAAAGTATATTAATGATTATTTCACACATTTAAAGTACATTTTGAATTTTAATTTGTTATTTTAGACGTGTAACGCTTACGGTGGAAATTGTGTGACAATTGTGGACGGTTATTATGTAGAGATTGTAGTTTGTTTGGTAATTGGATTCATATGGTATGGAATTTGCAAAAGACTCCTCAGAGATCTTCAATCAAAAAATCGTTATCACTGGATGGTCGACTTAAATCAATATATAAAATAATATATCCTATAAACCTTTCCTAAATTATTTTTACCATGTAATTACGTATTATGTATGACTCGATCGTCTAGATTTTCTATAATAATAATGTGTAATTTATGTCTTCTAAGTACTAGCATATTTGAATAAATTATCTCGATGTTTGTTAGCTAATCAAACTACTTGTTATATTAATCAATATTATTATAACTTAATTAGAAAATTAAAGTTTATATCGTTGTAACCAGTACCTATCGTATATAGAGGGTGGGCTGAGAATTATTCAGTACATAGGTAACTGTAATTATTTAAAATAAAAACAATTGAAAACAATTGAAAAAAATAAATAAAGTAGGAATTTTACACTTAGAAATAATACAATTTAAGATATAAAAGTCATCCAGAATACAGATGGTAGAAGCAATTGGACCATCGTTCTTTCGAACAGAAAAGCTTAGTATTATTATTTTAGATTTGAAAGTAAAGATAAATTATTGCATTCGTAAAATGACTCTGAGCTAAGTTCGGCATAATATCATTTTATTTATAACAATTTCACATTATTTTAATAGTTTTTCAATACACTTAAGAAAATTACTGGGCAAATCGAAAAATGGCCCAATTTACTTTTTAAATAAAAATGAATTACTAAAATTAAATTTAAATTCGTTGAAAATATGAACTACATTTAAAAAAAGTTGATTCAAACAAAAATGTAATCTAGTTAGTTTCAAGGTGTGGTTTTAGGAATATACAAAAAAAAAATTGAAAATGTAAAAAAAAATGGTAATAAGAAATTATAAGACACTATAGCGAAATTAGATTTTATTTTCTGATATGAATTAAGATTATATTTATTTTAGTTCGTGATTATATGTTACATGTTTTCTGATAATATCTATTACCACTTATACTGGATTCTCAAGCCACAGCTTCTTTGTGCCAGATTTGATCGAAAACTAATTATAAATACACTTTAAAGATTTATTAAAAATACTCGATTAATGATTAGCTTTTGCTAAAAATTAATATCTAAAAACTGCGACTTTGGCATTCGTAAAATGGCAAGTTTGATATTGTAAAATGTTTCAATTTGTGTAAGATACAGCGATATCGTTATCATTTTAACATTTTAATCACGAATCACTAAATATATCAAAAAATAAAGTTAAATGGAAAGATAATATATTAATTCCCCAACTATTTTCCTCAATTGAAAGTCAATCGTAAATAAAATATATACCATTTTATGAATACAGAGTATTTAAATAAAATGTAATAATCTGCGCCCTTTATTATAATAATCAATTTTTTATCTATTTTAAAATTAGAACTGTTTAAAACCAAATAATCTTCATCGCCAAATATTGAAAGTATTTTATATTTAGGTGTATGAAAGAAATTAAATAAGGTTATTCGGTCAGGTTTCGGTTCTACGATTTTTAAATGGTCCCGCCCAGATAGCAAGATAATATTATTTTGACATTTATATATTATTATTTTTCTAACATTATAATTAAATAAACGTTTTATTTTAGATTATTTCTTGATTAAAATAATGTTAAAAAAACGTTTTTTAAATATCATTTGGCCGCGGGATTAACATTAATATAATATTTTAAAAATTATATTAATAAAATGTTTTATTTGTATTATTAATAAAATGTTTCATTTATATTATTAATAAGATATTTTATTTATATTATTAATTTATCGTTTAATTTGTATTGTTAATATATTATTTCATTTGCATTAAAATTTTTCTTCCAACAATATAATTATATTTTTATTTAAGTATATTACAATTATCACTATCTTATACCTGCGCAAATTTCACTTTTCTTAAATTAAATTCAATAATAATTACACAAAAAACACTATATATATATATAAGTGGTGTTTAGTTCATAAAATATTATTTGTATTTGTATAAAAATTATAAGATAAATCATAGGTTAGCACAGTAAAAGTGTTAATAATTTCTTTAACTTTTAAACATACATATTAGTATATTACATATTTTATAATTTTACCATATATACTTTCTTCATTGGTGGGAATACTTACATGCTTTGATCTTCGATTTGGGTATCAATAATAAATTGTTTCTATTTAGAAATCCATGGTATTCATACATAATATATACATATATATATGTTAAGCCACAAGGGTAAAACGTAAAAATGTATTCTTAACAATACTAATATTTATAAGAATAAAATAATAATATATTATATTCATATATTAAACCAAAAATAACTAAAAACGTAATATAAACTTTGTGTTAAAATTCATTAAAATATAAAAAAACAAAAAAAGAATAAAAAATAAAACCATATTGTTAAAGATATTATTATACATGAGCTAAAAAAATAAAAACCTTATATAAACTTAAAAACTGTATAGAAACAAAATTATTCATTAGATGGCATATTTATCACATCTGCTACATCAGTTGTTTGATGACGTGGATTTTGTAGTAAGCGAAATTTCGCACCAGCAATAAATATTTTTGTTGCATTTTCTACATCAATTGTATTAAAATGTTTAAATTTTGGAATAATTTTTATTGCATCTGAAACAAAAATTAATATATATATTAAGACAATACAACCTCCTCCCATTTATTATCCTTCTGTTACAAAAATTATAGAAAATATAATAAGCTAAGAGTTTATAGTATATTGACTTAATTACTTATTATTATATACATTACACTTAAGTATTTGTACAACTCTATAATATTAAAATGTTTATCCTCTCGCTTATTTGTGAAAACTATTTCAATTTTTGATTTTTAAATAGTAACTCATGATTATAAATTCTTAAAAATACATTTTTATAATAATTTACATATTTTGATTTTTCAGAATAAGCACGCACTCAAATTTAAGATGCAGTAGAGTTGATAATTACTGTAATGGCATATAATAAATATTGAAAATGATGTAATACAGTACTTTTACATTTTGTGTCGTTATTTATAACACTTAACTATATATAAATACACATTGACAAACATTATTTCAAAAATATTTATTTGCATTTTTTTTTTATTATTTTATCAAAGTATAATTAGTTATACTTGAAATGTATACCTATGTAGTACATTTTTATTTTACATGGACCTACGTATTTAATAAATTTCTAAACGCCTTATTTGTATCACATTGTATTGTTTTATTTTTTTCGAGGGATTTTGTCCGTTTACTATTTTTCTATGATCTGGCAGTTTATTAGAGGCACGCCACACTCGTTTTTTCATCGTCGGTTAGAATGGTTTTATTGCCAAGGGTTATTTTGCTATCGCACCACACTGCGTTTTTCTTGCTAATAATTGGAATAAAAGTTGGACTTTGAACCAGCAGCTGTTCGACCAGAATTATCTTATTTATTTTTGCGACGGCCACAGTTCGTTCAGATAGTACGTTAAGTCGAATAATTACGACGATGCGTGTTTATTGCGGCTGGAAGCAATTAATTACCGTATAACCGGCCGCGTGATAAAGGTAGATAATTAGCATAAAAATCGCCAAAAGAAACATATCAGGTAATTTGAGAATTAAACCGTTGTTTTTTGTGTTTTAGTGAACACATGGTCACACAATGTAAAAACAATAAGTTATGCTCTGAATGTGGTGGTCGTCATCACACGTTGTTACACTTTAACACCTCTAATTCTGACGTAGAGCCACCTGCAGTAAATGCTCTACTCTCTTCGGCAGATAACTACCCTTACCGACCCAATGTGTTGTTGTTCACAATATCTGTTATCGTACAAGATTCAAGTGGCCAGTATCAAGAAGCACGAGCCTTGTTGGATAGTGGAAGCCAGTGCAGTTTCATGACGGAGAACTGTCGAATACGACTAGGGTTACCACGACAAAAATGTTGCGTAGGTATGTTATGTAGGTACCTTAAATTAAGGCTCATACAGAAATCCATCTCAAACCGATTAGACAGGAAATGCCGCAACTCAACATTGACGTTTTTGTACTTCCTAGAATAACTGGACTTATACCTTCCAAACGCTTGAAGAAAGCTGAATGAGTCCACGTTAAAGGACTCGAACTGGCAGATCCACGATATAATGAATCACTACCGATTGATATCCCTTCTGGGTGCTGACGTTTATCCGTATGTCATTGGTACACAGGAACGAGAAGGCACACTTCAGGAACCCGTGGCTTTTGAAACAGTATTTGGTTGGGTATTAATTGGTCGATCTATTGACCAACCCCCTATTATTAAAACCACTTTATTTAGCTCCATGGAGTCAGTCGACATGACCTTACGTCGATTCTGGGAGATAGAAGAACTACCAACAGCTTCAAACATCAGTCCTGATGAAAAGAAACGTGAAGAAATCTACCATATTACTACTACCCGACAACCAGATGGACGATATATGTACATCTACCATTCATACACTGACACCACCGCTTGGAGAATCTCGACACATGGCGTTGAAACGTTTACTGCAATTGGAAGCTCGTCTGTCAAAATCCACGGAACTGCGAAGAGATCACTATGAAGCCATGCAAGATTACCTGGATGCTGGTCATATGAACGTGGTTGAAACGACCAACACAAACGATACAGCATCCTACTATATTCCTCACCATGCTGTTGTAAAACCAGAGAATACAACTACCAGAGTACGCATTGTTCATGACTATGCTATCACATAAAACGGTAAATCGTTAAACGATTATCTTTTCCCGGGACCTAAACTTCAACAGGATTTATCTGGCATCATTATACGTTTTCGATTGCAATCAGTTGTATTTACGACAGACATAAAACAGATGTTTCGGCAGATTGTTGTTACTCCAGAGCACCGTTCGTACCAGCGACTTCTCTTCCGATTCCATCCCACCCAACCAGTACAAACATATGAAATGTCAACTGTTACATTTGGGCAACGTTCCTTGCCATTTCTGCCTTCTGGTAATCAGAACGTTACATAAGCTGACAAATGATGAAGGAAAGATATTACAGGATGTTCAAAGAATTATACTCAATGATTTATATGTAGATGATGTTGCTACTGGAGCCGACTCCGAAACTAGGACTCTTAAATTGCAGCAAGATTTTATTAAGGTACTTAACTGTGGGCAATTTGAACTTAGAAAATGGTCTAGCAATTTCGCTGCATTGCTCGAAGCCGTTCCACCTGACCACCGTCAAACAGACCCAGTTACTTTCACTGAATCTACTTCTGACTATATCAAAGTTCTAGGTCTAAAATGGGAACCCAACAGGACGCGTTGGCTTATCAGTATCAACCTAAGTTCGTTCAACCAGTTCGTTTCAATCAACCTGCTATATTATCAGAAATTGCACGTATCTATGACCCGATTGGATTACTGACACCAATCACGACTAACCTAAAGCGTCTGATTTGTATTTGTGGTCTATCAAAGTAGGATGGGACGACAGAATACCAGAAGAGGCTATAGAATCATGGTCTAGATATCACGAAGAACTACATATTATTGGATCAGTACAAGTACCACGTCAAGTTACAACAAATGGAGCTATGTGTGAACTCCATGGTTTCTGTGAAAGTTCTAAAATCGCTTACACTGCAGTTGTCTACCTATTAGTCCAAGAGGCAGACGGTACTACTCATTGCCAACTTCTAATGGGTAAATCCAAAGTCGCTCCAGAAAAGAAGTTATCGATTCTACGACTAGAACTATGTGGTGCACTACTTCTGGCCCGTACTTTAACCTACTTACAGACTAATCTAACATCACTCCCTATTAAAACAATTACTGCATGGTCTGACTCTACGGTAGTTCTTACGTGGATTAAGATGCCAACAGCGAGGCTGAAGACATTCGTGGCTAATCGCATTGCCCAAATTCAACATATGACTTCACCAGACATATGGAGACATGTACCAACTATACAAAATCCCGCAGATTGTACCTCCCGTGGGCTAACACCAAAAAATCTCGTTGACCATACTTTTTGGTGGACCGGTCCAAAGTTTCTTACACAGTCATCAGATGTGTGGCCATCAGCTATAAACATCAGCAATTTTTAGCCCAATGAGTATCAATTAGAAGAAAAACCAATTACGTTGCTAACAGTTCAACCTGAAGAGGAATGCCAACTTTTGCACGCCTCGGTAGAGCTTCAAAAGGTTCTGCGTCTCACTGCATATTGGTTACGATTTCGAAAACATCTAACCCATCAACCCATTGATTTCGACAAAACTAAATCACCGAATAGCAAAGAGAAAGATAAAGCACTGCATGCTCTAATACGATGGGTACAACGTATGCACTTTGCGGAGGATTGGAAACGTCTTATTTCCGGAAAACCTTGTTCAACAAAACTCTGATTACTGAAAACCTGTTTAGATCTGGAGGTGGATTTTTTAAGGATGGGCGGTCGTTTTCGAGAGTCCGATCTACCATACGAATCGAAATACTCAATCTTACTTCCAAAACAATCTCAGTTAACTATAATGTTGATTGATTATGTACACCATCTTCATTGCCATCCAGGACCGCAAACAACTCAAAATTTTTTACTCCAAGAGTTTTGGATTATTTCAGCACGCAGTATTATTCGAAAACGACTACGTCAATGTATACCTTGCTTCAAAGTCTGTGCAGCCTAGTATGGGAGATTTGCCACGACCAAGGCTGATTGGCACCAAAGCATTCGCCCAGGTAAGAGTTGATTTTGCCGGACCCTTTATGGTAAAGGCTGCTCTGCTACGACGAATACAACTCACAAAGGGTTATTTATGCATTTTTATCTGCATGACAACTCGTGCAGTACATTTAGAACTAGTGAGTGGTTTGTCAACAGCTCTCTTCTTAGCAGCCCTTAACTGCTTTGTTAGTTGTCGTGGGCGATGTACAGACATTTATAGCGACTGCGGCACAAATTTTATTGGAGCGAAGCGTTATTTGGAGGAAGTTCAGAAAATCATCACTTCACCTGAGAAAGCCAAAAGTATCGCGAATCTACAAATTAAATGGCACCTTTACCCTCCTTCAGCTCCACATATGGGTGGTCTTTGGGAGGCGGCCGTAAAATCTGCAAAAACCTTACTTTCTCGTACGATTAGTGATCACATTTTGACGTATGAAGAATTAAGTACAGTTTTGCATCGAGTTGAGGCCATCCTTAATTCTCTGCCATTAGGTCCTATGTCATCAGATCCTAGTGATATCCAACCACTTACCGCTGGACATTTCCTTACAATGGCACCCACCGTAACTCTACCAGCTCCTATCGTTACCAGTTCCATTCCGAATCTTGGACTTCAAAAACGTTGGACACTCGTCCAACGAATACAACAGCACTTTTGGAAACGAGTACCTACATACCATCCAAGTATGAGGGAAATGGCACAAGGATGAGCGAAATCTTATCCCCGGAGAACTTGTACTTCTGAAAGAAATGACACCGCCCCTCACATGGAAAACTGCACGCATCCTAGACGTTCATCCTGGAAACGATAATATCGTACGGATCGCCACTATCCGTACCGCAGATGGGAAACAATTCAAACGGCAGTCAAGCTGTGCCGCTTACCAATTAATTATTGAAGCCTGGTGGCCTCAAGGTGGGCATTATGTTAAAAATTATAGGTAGGTACCTATATGTAATTTTTTTTGTTGCATTCTTGTCATTTTGTTATAAAACCTGAAGACCATAAGGAGATTTACAGTGTCGTACTGACAATTATTTGGGTAGATGTATGCTTATTCACTATCGTAAATTATTATCATAGGCTCTGTCAGA